>VYXC01003310.1:555236-663955 GCA_013397175.1 Platysteira castanea
CCCCTTTTTGTTTTGTTGTGAAACAGCAAATGTCTCCAATGTAACACATCTCTAATTAGCTGACATTGTTGTCGCATGCAAACAGCCTGTCAGTTTCTCTAGAATTGTACCAAAACTATGAGTAACGTATTCAGAAATCGATGTTTTGTACCGCTGTGGCCAGTAGCTTGAAATGCAGAAACTGCTGCATTAAATATGCCATGATTTTGTGTAGCAAATACCAATGTAGGCGTGTTTGTCCTCCAGTCAAACCAGCAGGAGGAAGAACTTGCTTTCAATAACGCAGGTATGCCTCGTGGGGAGCTCGGAAATTCCCGTGCCCTTGCCACGCTGCCAGCCTTCCCCACCTTGCAGCTGGCAGTGCCCAGAGCTCGGTGCCCACACCGCGGGCTCCGCGGGGAGCGGGGCCGTGCTCGCTGCGCTCTCTCCGGCACCGCGCTCGAGTGGCGGGTCCCTGCGCCGTGGGGATGTGCCGCTGGCCCCTGCTCCTGCGGGAGCCGATGGCTTTGGAGCGTGGCTGTCCCTGTGCGTGTCCCCGTGGTGTCCCCGTGGTGTCCCCGCGCTGCCAACGCGCGGCCCTCGGGTGGATCTCTCTCTGCCCGCTGGGACCGGGGCGCTGCCGCCGGGGCACGGGGAGGGGACGGGAGGCTGCGAACAGGAGCCCCCATCCCTTGCTCAGGGGTCTCTTGCGGAGCCTGTCCCTGTGCAGACCGAGTGACAAAATCTCCCTTTTCAGCCTGGCGCTGTCAAACGAGGCCGACTGACCCAGTGGTTGGGTGCTGACATCAGAATGCCAACAGCTAAGCAGCGACTCTTAGCCCTTCAATTTTTTTTTACCCTGCAAATACGGGGTTAAATATCTCCTGTTGAAAATCTGAAATATTGCCTCACAAAATGAAAAACTTGTCTTTTTTTTTTTTTTATAAACTGATAGAACCAAAAGTTCAGTTTCCCGCCCCACGGTGAAAAGATTGGCAAATGAAAACAGAAAAGTGAATTAAATATGTACATCTGCCAGAGAGAAATGCTTTCTACAGTTGGGTTCTTGGAGTAGTATTTACCCCATACATTTCTAGACCCAGCAGAATATTTACAATATATTGGAACAGAAAGCAGTGAGGTAATTTTTTTTCCCCTTAATTTTTATTATTTTGTCATTGCAAAGTTTGTGAGGAACCTCATGGTGTCTTTTAGATTAAGTAGAGATTAAAGTTGCTTTCCTGAAGTAATTCTTGGTATGAAGAGAAATTCGGATTATAACAAAGATGGATGCTCAGTAAGAATATTTCCACAATAAAAAGCTAAGGTAAGAGGAAACCTCGGAAATAAGGCATTATGTTGTAGTTTCCTGCAGGTATTTGCAGCTCTAAAATCTAATCTGAAATGCAGTCTTGTCATTTAGTTGTTTAAGCTTAGAGAAATAGTAAAAGTAATAAATAAGCGAATAAAAACCCCAACCAAATAAAAAAATCATCCTTAAAAATCAAAACAAACAAAATCTAAAAGGAAAACTAGCTGACACAATCAATAAAGCAAATGGTTTTTAATTTCTTAATTAATGATTATTTAAAAATCCAGGGAATCTTGATTAGTGGCATTGGAAATAAAAATAAAGTTATAATTTTTAATGGCCCTCTTGTGAGAGCTCAAGTGGTGTTTGGCAAACACTTGTCACTAGAGAATACTTTTTCTAGAGAAATGTAATTTCATTTTGGCCCAGCTGAGAAATCCTGGCTGAGGCAGTGGGTGGCAGGCTTTAGAAGTGTTGCTCATACGTGAGTCAGGAATTTCCAAATGTGGGGCCACAATGAACAGTCTCGGAGTCCTGTGCCACCAGCTGGCAGCGTCTTGGCAGCTCAGTGGTCACGCCTTGGCTTGGGCCGAGGTGTCTTGCTGCAGCAGGGACTCGTGCATTGCCCTTTTGGGAGTGGGAGAGGCTGGAGGCACCCGTTTCCTTAGCTCGCTGTGCCCCTGGCCACCCAGTCCCACCCGTGGTGGGATGAGTCACCCTGTAGGGCCACCATCTCAGAGAGGTGGTGTGAGATTCCTTGGCTGAAATTTCTCCCCCAGCTGCCAAATGGATCTGCTTGGGATGTGCCTTGTGTGCTGTCCCGCCCCTTCCTCTGCAAGCAGAAGCCAAGAATGGAGCTGGCCTCTCCCCCTGCACCATCAGCAAGAACTGCTTGTCTGCCGTGGCAATAAGTAACGGGAGTTATAATTAGAGTTGGTTTTGTCACTGCAGGGGGAAAAGGCTATGGCAAGGAAATTCTGGGAAATCCTTATTACACAAGCCCTGTCACTGTTGATGAGCATATAAGTACCTGAGACTACAGATGGGGACCAAAATAGAAATGTAAACAAAGGAAACATCCTCGTTTTTTTGGTTCTTTTATTTTCAGACATGATAGCGATCATAAAACACACATCACTTCTCAGTAAATATTAAATATAGGCAGGATAGTAGAGGTGTCTCCTATTACTAAGACTTAATTGTTTTATGAAATGTGACAACATTTACTAGTGTACTGTGAAGTATTATAAATAATTCAAGCTGAATGACATTTGTAAAAACGAAAACACGCAACACAAGCCTTTGATCTTTTGATTGTGTTGTTTTATTTTACTTAAGTTTCCTTGAATTTTAATACATTCTAATGCTATAAATGAGTGCGGTTGTTCTGCATGAAAATGATGGATGGGTTTTTATCTTCTACCAAATGTCAGGGAAATAATTCTCACTCTCTGGCCTAATCTCAGAGGATCTGCCTGCAACTGTCTTTGTTAGGAGTTGTGGGTAGGCACTGTGCAGTCCTGTTACCACCCACTCGTGTAACAGTAACTCGATTTACTTTGTCACCCAAGACTTTCATTGCCATTTTGTTGTTTTCTCCCAAAGCAGATCACTGGATGTTTTTGGTGTATGAGGGGGCTTTCATGAAGCTATTTGATTTATAGAGCTTTGAGGTGGAAACTCTGTGCTGCAGCAAAATGCAGAAAAATGCTAGGATAGTCAGAAAGAAAAATCCTACCATGGGAAAATCAAGTTGACATTTAAGGTTCCCTCCTGACATTGAGATGGGGCTGCCAGTGTGGCCATCAATGTCTCTGTGTAGCACAAAGTAAAGGGACAGTCTTTGAATTTAGACCGCCTCTGATATTCTCCCTTCTGTATCTGGGCTTAGCAGCACCTCACAAAAGAGGTGTTGTGAGTGGTAACTCTGACTAAAATTGCGCATGAGCTGCAATGGAATTATGTGCATAGTCAGAAGGAGATAAGTGCATCGCTGATCTGAAAGGGTGAGCTTCTGTGAGCACATAATGAAGCTGTTGTGTAGCACAGGCACGGACCTGTACACTCAGATTGCCCTGCAGGTGGAAAACTTCATCGTGTAAAAAGTGCTGAATCAGGTGCCACATAACTTTGATGAAGTGGAAAACCACTTTTGTTCTTTCTAGTCCTTTGGAATAAATGAGCAGGTAGTCAGTTCTTCTCTTCTGGGTCAGTCATGAGGCTGATGAAATTATTTTCTTGAAGCCTTACAAAACTTTTGATAGATTTGTTTGGTTGGTTATTATTATTTTTTTTTTTTTGTTTGGCAACTTGGCTGAGTTTTTGGGAAGGAGACATGTATAGGCAAGAGTCCTCTGTGCTCTTCCTGTTACTATACTGGTACTGGACAGTCAGACAAAGGATTTCACTGCTGTTAAGGAAAAGAGGAATGGGGAAAAGAATAATAATAATAATAAAAGTGATCAGAAATAGCAGCCTCACATCTTTGTATCCACCTCTAGTTATAGAACTGTCAGTGAAAAACTTTGCCTTGGAATAAAATAGATGTAGGATGTTGGAGCTCTTTTTTTGTCTCACTTTGCAAAGTTGTTGTTTTGCTTTTTAAAAAGCTCTTTGTTAGTGGAAGTGATGCATGATCTCAGGTGTATTTGACATATTCACCCACATGTCCCGGTGTTGGTTTGGGGATGTTTTTTCCCCCTCCTTCTTTCAGTTTTTATGTGGTTCCATGATTTTTTGCTCTCAGCAGAGAAAAGCCATGTGGGACTGGCCATACTTGAAAAAAGAGTGTTAGGAGTACCTCTAGAGATCCTCTGTGTGTGTGTGTGTAGGGAGACTATAGGGGCCTCCATATGGGTTAGTGCTGGGTATTTGGTGGCTGTGTGTGGCTTCAGTGACGTCCCTTCAGGGTGAAGAAGATGTATGGTGGGACGTGGGCACGAAGAACTTTGTTGTGTGTTTTAAAAGTTGCAGCCATGTGGGAAAACCATCTGTGCTTTCACCGAAAAATTGCTGGGCCTTTGTGGGCTGAGAAATGTATACCAGGGTGTGCCGTGTTTTTTGTGGGCCTTGGTGCAAGCTCTGTGTAAACATCCAGGGACAAAGATGAAGGGATGTCATTATGTTGCTAATTCCAATGTATGGTGTGTGGGTTTTCAGCCCTTTTCTGTCCTTTCCTCGGAGGTAATACATATTTATGCATATAAAACATTAATGTGCTTGCTCATGGCGAAGGCCTTAGGTCTGATGGAAAGTGCAGGGCTGAGAGCTGTGTCCCAGGTTTTCAGGCACATTTCTCTCTCTTTCAAAGCCCCCAGGTCTCCCTGGTCTCACTTCTCATTTCTGTCTATACTGTGTTTTTCCCTTCTGTTTCCCTGTACCTCTTGGTGTGGATGTGCTGAGTACAGCTGCTTCCCTGGTGCCATGTTGTGCCAGCCCCGGAATTCTCCTGTTACCATTTCTGATGAGGCTGTTGCTGATGCACGTGCAGCCCACCTCGTGTTGCCAGCAGGGAAGCTGATTGTCTCTCAGCCAGCTCATAAAAGCTTTTTTTTCCTACCTGGGAACTTGTCTTTTGTGTTTTGCCTATAAAGGAAGTCCAGGAGGATTTTGTCCAGTGAAGATTAAGATGTATGCAGCCCTCACACCACCACCACCTTGTCTAATGTGCTGGCTGCTGTGTGTCACAGATTGGCACAATTGTCCTCTCTGTGCTCGAATCGGTCTCTGAGGAGAACACTGGGCTTGGCATGACTGTGGTTAGGGGAAAAAAGAGGTTTTTCTACCTTAAATTTTACTAGAATTTTTTGCTTAAAAAAGACCACAGACCCCCATCTTAGTCTGCAGAAGAGATCCACAGATGGAGCAGGAGACTGTGTAGTGTCAAGGAAGAAGCTGTTTGTTTTTTGAATCTGTTGTTTGAATCCACCTCAAAATATCTGTTGTGCTGGTCAGAGCCTTACCTCAAACTACAAAGTGTAATTCTTTCCCGTTGGATGTTGTCTCAGCTTTTTCCACCTGCAGGGCTGTAACCTGTGACCATGCAGAACACAGGCAGTGTAGGGCCTGAGTCTTTGTAGATACACTTTGAGAAACAGAGGGAAAGGAACAAAACGTAACTTATTTTAGAGTGCAGATGGAGTCTGTGGGACCAAGCGGGAACAGATCTTCAACTCAAGCACTTACAGCAAGACCTCCCATGCACGCCAAAATGAGACTGGAAAAGGATTGAAACCACAGCTTTTGGTAAAAACCTGAAAGTTGGGGGAGAGGCAAAGGACAGCTGTGCATGACTATTATAATTTAATCTTGCTTAAAGTATAATATACCCAAATATACCTAAAGGGGGCCTACAGGAAAGCTGGAGAGGAGCTTCTTACAAGGGCATATAGTGACAGGACCAGGATAATGGCTTTAAACTGAAAAAGGATGGGATTAGATTAGGTATTAGGAAGAAGTTCTTCCCTGTGATGGTGGTTAGGCCCTGGCACAGGTTGCCCAGAGAAGCTGTGGCTGCCCCATCTCTGGAAGGGTTTAAGGCCAGGCTGGAAGGGGCTCTGAGCAACCTGGGATAGTGGAAGTTGTCTCAGCCTGTGGAAGGGGTGTTGGATCAAGATGATTCACAAGGTCCTTTTCAAACCAAAGCATTCTTTGAGTCTATGAAGTTTTGCTTCTGACTTCTTTCACTGAGGAAGTGAGAGGGTTCATTTTTAAAGAGCTTCAGTAGCTGAGGCTGCCACAGGGCACTAAGTGGTTCTTCTGAATGTCTCGACACCCTCAGCTAACTTAGTGGCTCAGCATAAAGGTGGGGAAGAGGCTGAGGGGAAAGGGAAAGATTTGTTAGGTGGTTCTGAGGAATGAACGATCACTAGCTACTATGCTTGTGACAAAGGAAGCTGGTGCAGAGCTGACCTCGTCTGTGCTCTGGGATTGAGCCTGATATTCCCCAATACCTGTCTATGCTGCATTTTTGAGGAAGTTTAGTGGTTCGAAACGCTTGTGCTAGAAAAACCTTGGTAATGAGGTCCTGAACCTTTCAGTCCTGGATTTCCATTCCACTGCAGCTCTGAATGGCACTGCCAGAATCCCTTTCCATTTAACAGCTGTTTGAAAGCTTAGCTAGATTCCCAACTTACAGTTCCTGATGGGAAATATGCTATTTCATAATTTGGTTCATCCAACTTTTTTTTCTTTTTTTTTTTTTTTGAGGGGTTATAGCATTACATTCTACCTACAAAGTTTTCCAGCTCATCAGCCCTACTAACACTAATCGCCACTGTTGTGGAGAAGTGGCCACGCAGTCAGAGAGAAGGGAGGTGTCTAATTGCCCTCGGGATTGAGGCCTAATTGAGCACATCATTGCTCCTCCTGTGGCTAAACATGAGAGATGAGAAGATGGAGGACGATCTTCCCCCAGGCTGCCCAGAAGGTGTGCACCATCAGCAGTGAGGTCACTCACTGGCAGTGGGGAATGGTGCTGCTGGCAGCCCTGTAACCTCAGCTGGGCTACAGATGCACTGGAGGGATAAATGATATTGATGCCTTTGGTTGTCTGACTCCGTGCAAGAGCTCTTGGAGGAGAGATGTGGGCTTTTTTTCAGTGTCCAGGGACTTGGAGGAAGGTGTTTAGTGGTCAGAGGTGTGGGTAGTGGGAATATGGTGGGTGAATACTTTGTCTTGCTTTATAATATCCTTTTCAGATTTATTCAAAATTATCCATTCCTCCCTCGCTGTTACTAAGGAGCTCGTGTTTAATATGTACATCTAAAATATGTACACATTAAGGCTATATGATACAGAAGTGTTTGGGGGTATGAGCTGATGCTTTTTAGAGAAGCAGAAAAAAATGATCATATTTAATAGAGACATAATTATTAGAACCACTATGGTTATGTAGAACTCGCTTCAATATTTGTAATTTCACCAATTTCAAAGTATTTCAAAATTGTAAAATGTTTCAATATTTCTAATTTCTTTCAAATGTTCGTAAGTTTTGTTTGTCATAAAAACAAATAGCAAAGTCCTTAGTAGTCAGATTATATTTCTTCTAAACTGTATGACTCATCAGGAAGCTTGACCCACTGGGGAGCATTTTCCAAGTGGGGCAGGGATTAAGCTTCAATTGCACAGATTCATCAAAGATGATGAGTTGAGCACCTTAGAATCCCTCGGTGTTCTGAAACTGCTCCCTGATGTTGTGTAATCTCCAGGAGAGGGGACTGCCTGTGATGCTCTGAGTGGTGCCATGGGGTTTCTGGGCACCATAGGAGAGGGTGAGGAAGCAAAACAGCTTTAAAGCCTGTTAGCATTAAAAGATGATGAGAAAATACCTTCCTGTCATCACTTTATTTCATTAGGTTGCTAATGAGTTTCCTCTGGGGATGGTAATGGGGTAGTTCTGATGCTTTTATCCAATTAGCGAGTGATCCCAGGAGTGTATCCTTTTGTTGTGAAAACACATCGAGGTTCATTCCTCCTGGAGCATTGCATCCTGCAGGTGCTCTGAAGGCAATGAAATGCCATGTGAAGGTGCATGCTAGGCCAGGTCCTTCGTTATTAATTGCTGATGCTAGCCCGATCTACGGTTTTGAGATGGAGCCCTAGAGGGCAATGGACTCTCCTGTGAAATTAAGTGAAATGCCAAAGATGTGAATAAAGTCTCATTATGAGTTTTGAGGTTACTTGTAAGTTGAGACACTGAGAGAACTGGCATTTTAAAAACACTCATGTAGATAGGAAACAAAAGATAAGTGCCTTTGATGCTACTGCCCTAAGGGATATCCAGTACCAGTGCCTTGCCAGCTGCTTGTGCTCGTGGGAGCCTTTGCTTCTGGCACTACAGTCACCTCCAGGTTTTAGCTTGATTTAAAATGACATTGAAGAAGGAATTAGCAACAGTACTGATGTGCAGCTGACATGTTTGGTTGTGGGTGGCCTTCCATTAGTGAAAAGATCTTAAGCTATTCCTTGGTTTTCATTTTTGTCTCTGCAGGTAGCCAAGAGTTGACACTGTCACTTCTCTTGTAGGGCGGTATATTTGGCTTTGCAGCAGGTAGTTTAGTCCCTGGCCAGTGTCTACCACGAGAGAATTTATGTCTTTCTATATCTTTTAGTTGCTCTCTGTCCTTTTAATGCTGTAATTTTCCTCTGTTGCCCTGCCTTCACCAAGACACGGGTGCTCTGTGTTATTTATATACCTGGGGCTGTGCTGTGCATGGTACAATGAACGAAGAACACAGAATTATATGAACACTGGGATTCACATTCTACAAGGTTAGATTTAAGTTATTGAGGTTGCTCAAATAGTTTTTCCTGCCTCCAAGGTTAGTGTGAACTTTATAGTACAGTGCTTTATCTCTGATTCTTTACCATCAAGATGCCCATAAGCTGCCTCCTTTCCCCTTTAGAATTGCACTGTGGGGAGTTTCCAAGCCCTGCAGTGGTAGGCTGTGTTGCAGAGGGGTTACGTGCTCTTTTAAAGTGTAATTGGAATAGAGACTGGTTTTTGACTCTTCCTGTTGGTACAATGCAAACCTATGGCAAAAAGAAGAGGCACTAGTTACTCTCTTCAGCTTTTCAGCTTTTATTTTTTCCCAGCTTTTTCATGTATTGAAGGAATGCTGAGAGATGTCTGACAAACCCCACTGATGCATAATGAAGAGTGCTGGAGCAGGCTCACAGTGGGTTGGGTACAGGGTAGTGCTGTGATGCTTGCCTGGTCTCTCTTTTGGCTTTGAGAATCTTGATTCAGCCTGGACAGCAAACAGCAAGACAGTGTTTTTCATTTCCTTGAGTGTGATATGGACCATATCATCGTTGATAAATGTGCTGTGTTCCAGAGTGAACAGCAAAATTACCGAGTGTCGGGTTATTTGGCCTCTGTCTTGGCAGCACTTTGTTTCTCTTTTTTTAGCAGAGAGGAGAAGGATGAATAATGTTGGCTGTGATGCTGGGACAGCTACAAGTTGGATTGAGACCAATGAAGCAGTTAAGATGCCCCCTCACAGATTTTACATATGGTGTTTAGAAACTGCTACCCTGATGGCCTTCAGTCTAGTGGCCTAGGAGTGGCAGCTCTTTCCCCAAAAATCCCCTTACCAACCAAACCTTAATCTATTTGAGAGGGAGGAAACCTTCAGCAGGGATGGCTGCTGGCAGCCTGGCCTGCCAGGCTCTGGTGCCCTCCAAAGGGAGGGCTGGCAGAAGCACAGCTTTTCTGCTTTCCAGAGAAGATACTGCATGTCTTCCCCTCTGGGAATAGCCTTGCCCAGTGCACAGCAAGCTGCTCTCCAGACCCCAAACTCCTGGGAATGTGATGGACATGAACAACATAAGCCAAGCATTATGTAAATTTATCCAAGCCTGTGGGCAGTCTCAAGCCAGAGGCACTCTAAGGAATGCTGTCCAGGACAGGACAAATCCATCATAATATTTTTTGGTTTGAGTTTTTTTTGTTGTTGTTGTTTTTGTTTTTGTTTTTGTTTTTTTTTGAGCGGAATAAATTCTGCTAATTTTTCTTTTTTTTTTTTTTTTTTAATGAAGAACACAAATCTGAGCCATCTCTGGCTGCAACTGGAAGAGATGTTTAGTATGACACTCAAGTAATTTTATTTCCTCATGTAATCTTCTAGAGTCACCTTTTCAAGAGGAAGGAATGCATTCTTTCCAATTTTCACCTCGTGTCTGGTGAAAATGTGAGGCATCAGATAGCAGGGAATTTAAAAGGAAAACCTAATCTAATCCCTTGGTTGGGCAATATGGTATTTTGTCCCTAATCCCTGGATTGCTCAATACACTCTTCTCCCCTTACCCCCACCTCCTCCGTGCAGAAAGGAAAGCACTGAAATGCAATTCTGCCATCAGCAGATGATGGGTTGAGGCTGTCTTTTTCCTGCCTTACAACAGCTGCTCACATTTCCCATTTCCCTTCTTTCTGAAGAAAGGCTTTGAGTTTGGTGTTTGTATTAGTACCTGGTCCAGTAAGCCACAGCTGCTGAGCCCGAGTGTGGGGGCTCCTCTCCTTTCACAGCTCATGCTGTTTTTCTGTGGGAAGAGAAGATAAGATGACTAATTTGGGGAGGGAAGAAGGAAGGAAGGAAGAAGGGAGCTGACCTGTGGCTTTGAAAGTGCTGGGTTCATTCCTCCTCATTTCCTAATTGGTAGGGGCTGTTGTCTGTTCAGGGAGAGGTGCAGTGCAGACAGAGGCGGGGAGAGCTTCCACCACACACTGATTATATCCCTCTTCTGACTTAGCAGATAAAGAAGGTAATTCACTTTCTTTTTGGTCTTTGGCCCTAGTCCTGGGATTACTCAAGTCTTTTGCTTCACAAAAATTGGAGATCATCCCATTCTACATGTGAAGTGCCAAGATGCCAAATGGCCTTGCCTTTCTGCCACCAGTGATGTTATTTTACTATCCTTTGCAGCTGTGCATCTTAGCAGTTATAAAGCCGAGCCTGACTGCCTCCTGAAGGATATGGATGTGGGCCTGCTTCATGTGTCTGCTTCTCCCATCTGCTTGTGCTGGGAGCTGCAGGTGATAAAAAAAGAGATTTGATCGTTTCAGCCCAGTCAGAGTTTTGGACCCTTCGGGTGACCAAAGATAGGCTTTTCCAGTGGGTCACCAGCAATTCTGAGACGAGGAGAGGAAGGAAGGGTGGAAAGTCTGTTATAAAGCACTAGGTAATGCTTTATAACAGTAATTTTTGAAAGCTTGGAAGAAGCCATTAGGGATATGAAATACAGAGAGAAAGAAGAGGGGGAGGAAATAAGCTGGGATAGCAAAATCCACACTCAAGTTCACCTGATCCAATTGCTGGAAAAGAGAAAGACGTGGGCTCCTCTCCTGTAGGAGACACAGCTTGCTGTCTCAAGAGGCTGTTTCCTGGCAAGTCAGCTCTCCTGCCCACTCTTCACCACGAGGATCATGTCCAGAAAACACGGGGTTCTCGTGGGTCTTGCTGTGTCCGAGCTGTGCCTGCGCAGCAGCCCCTGTTTCCTGCATGGCAGCCCCTTTCCCAGCCACCCCTACCCAAACATACAGTGGGAGCTTTTTTGTTTCTGATTCAGTCATTTTGCAAACAGTGTCACAATTTGTCAGGTGCTGAGCATGATATTTGCTTGATGGAAATGTTGGCCCTATTGTGAATCAATCCCAGCAGCTTCTCGCAGCGAGGTTGTAAGACAATGAGACAAATTTACTGCACAGGCAGACAAAGCAGCTCCTATTATGTGTGGGACCACAAATAATAGGAGGAGAAATGAAAACCGGTGAGAATATCTTCGTGTTGGGTGGTTGCAGGCACAACAGTGCGCATCAGTGGCTGGCTGGAGTGATGAGGGTGCTGGGGACAGCCAGGTGACCCTGCAGGGCTCGTGCCTGGTGTGGCTGAGCTGGGGCTGTGTGCTGAAACACAAGGAAGATTTCGAAGCCATTCTGTGAAGAGTCTGCTCGAACAGAGAGGCAGTGGGAAAACACATTTGTTTCTTACAGCAGTGACTTTTCACTCATCCTAAGAAGGCTGGGCATGAGGTAATACTTGTGAAGGTACCACAATACATGCATTTGCTTGTAATTCCAATCTTCTGTAGTGGAGAAGGGTAGCTTAAAAACTCCCAGGGGAATATTCTCATTTTAACAATTTAATTTTGACATGATATTTTCCAACTGAATTTTTTTGGGGCAGATGCTGATTTGTTTAAAAAAACCTCCCAACGTGACCAATATATTCATCTTATAAGTAAAATATAGAATGGTTGATATTATAATTCCTTTTCTTCTTGCTGGGTTCTTTTTTTCACTCTGATTCAGAAGAGAAAAGTGATTTTGTTTTGATTTGAAATAGGAGAATTTTCCAGTGAATGGGAGTGTTGCATTCTGTCAAGCCAAAGTTGTTATTTGGAGTGTTTGTGAAACTATCTTGGTCACGATTCATTTTTTTATGACAGAAATGTGTTGTAATAACCACATCTAGTGCTGGTCAGCCCTGTGACACTTAGCCTTTTCTGAGCTACCAGACTGAATGAACATAAAAGATGAATTGGCCTCTGACTGCTAGCAGGAGCTTCTTGATGTCATGATTGAAATACGTTATCAGAGTAATATTGGGTGGTGGATGGCCATCCAAATTTTCCCAGTTACAGAGGGAGGTCATTCTCCAGGGACGTCTGAAAGCTGAATGTACATCAGGTGTGTGGTTAATGGTTGTTTCTTTCCTTCTCTTCCTGACAATGTTCTGTATCTGGGAGCCTTTCTCTGCAGCTGCTGGTGGAATGTAACTGGTTAGTAGAAAGCCAAGTGGTCACTTACTGGCAACAGCTTTTGTCTTACAGAGAGAATGAAAGTCATGTCTGATGTTAGAGTTGAAAAGGCTTCTTCCCCCAGGAAGTGTTGACCTGCTCTTTAGCCATTTCTGCTGCACCTTTCTGAGCATGGAGCAGTTGGATCAGCATTTGCCCTCTCTCAGGGAGGGGGTACCAGGGTGGTGGATCTTGGCAGGATGACGGTCTCTCCCACCATGTTCTGGTTGCTCAGCACCACAGTGTGCTCTCCTCAACAGGGAGAGAATTTTGTATGAGTCAAATTTCTGTGAGATTTGGCTCTCTGGGCTGAGGAGCTCCTATCCAACTGGTCTGGGCAGGGGAAAAGGAGGGAGCCAGCACATTTTGAATGACTACATGTGGAGGGTTAATGACAGTCTTCTGTTCAAGACCGAAGGATGTTGGTAACTGCAGCCTGGAAACAAATATAAGAGGCAAAACAGCAAGGCAGTGTTTGTTATAGTAAATAATGTCTGGACAAGGGATTGCTGAATTGTCAGTCACAGAAGAGTGTCTGCTTGTACTGGTTTTGCTGTTCCAGACACATGACTCCCACAGGATTTAAGAACTTTCTTGGGAAGAGAGCATGTGAATGTGCAGTTCTTGCCATTAAGACTAATGCATTTCCTTCTAATGGCTCTGCTGTGATGAATCAGTCCCCTCGTGCACGCCTTGGTGGTTGGTGTCACGCCCTGCTGGCTCTGGAAAAATGGTGAGTACTGGTATGTGTGAAGAAGTCAGTATGAGGAGAGGAGGAGTTATTCCTGAAGGATAATTTCAGGCTGGGGAGACTACCTACCCCTGCTCAACAGTCGTTAGCACATGAGAGAGTCTTCTCTAGAGGACATTTTGCCAACATAATCCTGGCTCCAAACTGTCCTCTGGAAGAGCCCATTTCTATTGACTGCCGGCAGTCCGTGGAAAGCAGTCTCACAAAGCTAAAATTAGTTTTTAGTGGACCCTTCCTACAAACGGGATGCATAGATGTAAATGTTATTGTTAGTGTTTGATAAATGTTTCCAAACAAAAAAAAAGNTAAATCTGCTTTGAAGTGGAAACGACTTCTTTTAGTGGATGCTGGCAAGTATGTCAATTTTATAAAGTGCTGCAATATCTCTACAGCCAAATAGAGATGTTGCCATTTTGCCTGCAGTGAACTGCATCTTGAAAACGAACTGCTTTGCCAGCTGCAAGGGCAGCTGGGAGCCACTTGTTCTGTGATTTGGTCCTAGTGCAGGACATGAAAATAAATCTCTTGCCTCTCTGGGACGTATATATCTAGGGGGGGCACGTTTGTTGTGTTTTCCGTGAGCTTCAATAGATTGCCTGGGAAGTAAAATGCATGGATTGCCCATGATTGCTGGTCCCTCAGGATTGTTCTTTAATGGTTCAAAGCCAGCCCTGGCTGCTGAAAGGAGCATGTGTTAGAGGCAGGTGGGGCGGGTGCCTCTGTGCAAGTCCTGATGTTATTCTGTGGGACAGCCCCTTTTTTGGTGAGCTTTGCTCTTAGCTTAACACTTGCTGTTACTCTGATTCATTTATCTCACCAGAGTGGCACAAATAAAACCTGCAGCGGGGAAGGAATGTGGACAAATCATCTTTGTTGTGAATATGTGACACCTCCAGCTGTTGATGATGTGCTGAATGGTACCTGGGTGGCTGATGTTTGATCTCTTTATTTGTTCTTCTTTTTCCTTTCTCTGGTTTGCTGGAAGCCTGGAAAGCTATAGATGAAATGAAAAAGGGCTAAAGAAGGGTAAATCACTTCAGGCATTCAAGTGTGTTTGTGATTATTCTGCAGGAAGAGAGATGACAGACTGTGGTTATTTGGCTTATAAGTAGAAGAAAATATGATGAAATGAGTGAGCTTAGGGGTTTTTTCTTTACTTGCCATACATGATTGTTTTGTGTGTATTTAATAGGGACTTCACTGCTGCAGCAAATCATTGAAGGGAAATAGTCAGTAGAATCCAAAGAAGGATTAGGTTTTTACAGGAAAATGAATTGCATTGGTAGCAAGTCTGACTATTGAGTACCCACAGGGCCACTGGAGCTGCCAATGATTTCTTGCTTCAGGAGGTGAGAATGTGACCTGGAGGGGCTGGAAATGGAGTGTCTGGGCACTGCAATTTTCCATCCTTCACTGGGTACGTGCCACCGCCTCTGTTTCTGTCCGCCTTGCCCTCAAATACCAGGTATTGGTGGGATATCGAGCAGAGTTCTTGAACTCATGGGGCAGTGATTTGATCAGGCGTGACAGCCGCTAAGGACCTAAACAAATAGCAAAGAAGCTAATTCTGTTCCCCTATCTAAAATTCTAATCTTGTTTGTGACATCATAATTAGTTGCCATAGGGACAATTATGGTGTCATAAAAAAAGGATTAATGATGAGTTTAAGTGAGGATTAAGCAGCTGGAACAGATGAACTTTTTAATAACTCCTGCTTTCTCTGAAAGCTACTGTTTTGTGCATAAAAATATAGCTCCAAATAAAGAATGATGGACTGGATGAAAGTAAATATGCACTGAAGGAACTGTTATGCATCTGAAAGAATATTGCTCTAAGCTTCTGGGGTCTATCAGGATGCTGCACTGTAAAGTAAATCTCATCCATGAAGAGAAATGCTAGAATTAGCAACAGATCTCTTGTCTCATGTGGAGTTTTCAGGTGTGAAGCTCCACAGTTTTTCATTTCTCTGCATCCTTTTTTCGTGTATTTAAACATGAAAAGCTTTGTGTACTTGGGGTTAATGTTCCACTGTAGTTAGTTCAGAAAATAAATATGAGGGAAGTGATAGGTAACAGATAAATGAATTTTGATGCAACCTAATTTATTCATTTGAGAGGGTGCTTCAAATTTTAGTGGCTTGTCTGTTTGGAATTGGTTTTGTCAAGAAAATCAGGATTCCTGGAGCTAGCATACTTCAGTATAGATCATCTGATGCTTTAGTTCTGCCTGTGCTATAAAAGCTGGGAGGGCTACTTAACAGAGACCAAATCAGGCAAACAGGATTCTTGTGCCCAAGCTGACAGGATCTGAACTATTGTATTAAATGGTGGGCTCATGCAAATTTTCCATGCTGCTGATTGAATGCGATTTGTAAAGCAAAGTTTTGAAAAAATTGGAATTGTTTCTGCAGCATGGATGCCTGTGCTGGCTGCTTTGTCCTCTCGAGTGCTCTTGCCTGCTCCCTCAGAGCCGGGCAGGCTCCGTGTGGCTCCACAGCTTTCGCTGCTGTTTGCGCTCTGACCTGACCCACCCTGGCTGCAATGTATTAGCAGGGGGGCCATCGACAAGAATTATTAATATATGACAGGGTGTTCTAGTTTGAAAGACAGGTGTCTGCTAAGGAGGGCAGCAGCCTCCCTTGGAATGGGAAAATGCAACTCCCCTTCCTCCGAATTATTATAATTTTGAAATTAAGGGGCTTTCAGGCAAAGATACGGGGAATAGGAATAACAGTTCTTTTACTAAAATATATATATATATAAAACAAAGCAATAATACAGAAAACACTGGTTTAAGCTGACAGAGTCAGGGTACGACCTGGCACCCTGCCGGGCAGGGTGGTGGTAGCAGCCCTGTTAGATGACAGCTGCAGATCTCTTGGAAGTGGTTCTGTTGAAAACGGTGATCTTGTAGAAAAGGTCTGGTCCTCCTCGGGAAGTCCAGTGGTGGTTGTGTAGCTTTTGTCCTCTGGGAATCCTGTGGGAAAGGCTGTTTCTCTGGGAGTCCAGTGGAAAAAGCTCTGCCTTGCTGCTCCAAAACACCCACACCTTACCCTTGTGGAAATGCTTGGGTCCTCCCCCCTGGGCGGAGCATCTCACAATGGGATGGTGAGTCATAGGGCAACGCCTTGATGGGCCATTAACAGGAGATAATCCAGGAGCCAGTTACCTGTGAGTCATGGGCAAGACCTTGATGGGCCATTAACAGGAGATAGTCCGGAGAGAGGAGGCGGGGAGCACCACCCCACCCAGTCTCAACAGCTCGTGAAGATGGTAATAGAATACTTTTTTGGGCACAACTTACACTGTAACCTGGGACACAGGGGATGGAAAAGTCGTGTGAATAGCACTGGGGATGGACTCCATGGCAAGAAACTACCCGAGGGCTTGTGTGTGGGTGTCAGTGCTTTATTTTCTCTCTTGCTCTTGTGGCATTTGCTTATCTCTTTCTGTCTGCCTCCTTCTGGCTCTTCATGGTGCCTCTGTTCTGAGCTGGAGAGGAATGACTGTTTCTGCCTTCATGGGAGGGGAACCACAGTGTTCCTGAGGTTTTCTGGGGATCCAACTCTCTTGCTTATTGCCATGATGGTTGTGACTTTTGAAGTGGAGTGAGAACAGCACTGTTTGGTTGTCAGTGCTGAGCACTGGAGCAGAGCTGCCCTTGCACCCATTACTGAAGCGCATGGGAATCCTTACCAGAGCTGGCAGGCAGTGACTCGTATTCCTGTGATGTGTTCCCGCTGGGATTGCCTTCTGCCTTGGGGTGCTGGTGGCAGATGAGGCTGGGCCTCTGTGGCCCCGGCCCTGCTCTTGGCTGCTGCATGCTGAGCACAAACCTCTCTCTGAAGCATTTTCGGGGAACAACGACAAACTTTTGGGGACTTGTAAAGTGTTTTTCAGAACCCTGTACATACATTAATCTCTGCAGCATAACAGGGATGGCAGAGGATGGGCTGTTCTCTTACCACAGGAGATGAAATTCAAGAGTAAAGGTTAAACTATGAATTTTCCAGATGTTTGTAGAGGTGAAACAGTCCTTTCAGAGTTCCTGCTCAGGGACACATGAGCTTGGGGTACCTAGGAGGCTTTCTCTGATTTTTAGGCAGGCTGCAGATTTTACCACCATTATAAGGATTTCTGTGGGTATAGTGCCAGTAGATTTGGATGGTCTTTCATTGACTGCTGCCTTCTTAATACAGCCTTTCAGTTATCTCTTCTCTCCCAAAGTCTTTCACCTTCATTCCTTCTGGCTGAAGCAGCCCAGTGTACAGCATTTCGTGTCAATCTGCCCTTGTGCCCCCAGGCAAAGGATTTGCTGGCCAAGGATCCAACCCTGCTGTTTTGCAATACTTTGGGAAGAGCAGTTTATAACTGCCCTGAGCTGTGCTCTGGCTAGTCCTGCCCTCTAAGGTAGTGATACTGAAATCAGCTAGAGAACAAGATTTTTAACACAATTGGAAGTATGAGAAAGCAGACATTTTTTATTACAGCGCTGGACACATCCAGGGGATTTTTCCTCTACCCGAATGTGTATTGTGAAATTTTACAAGAGGATATTTATTCCATCATGATTAAACACATTCGTTATAACATATTTCCTAGCTAATCACGAACATCACTTCTCCTATAATTAATTTACATGCCTCTGCCTCTTACTGGAAGTCCTGGCATCTTAGGGCATGTGCTGTTATTTCTTGCTGCACAACTTTGCCACAAAAGCCACTATGTTCCCCATTATCTGTTTATCCACTGGTTCTAGCTACACTTATCATCTTGTGTACCTGCTTGTACATGCTTTAATTTAATTTGCTAGTTAGTCTTTAAGCTCTGTTTTGGAGCTTCAAGGGAACTGAAAATTTCTGTTCTCTGTGTTGTCTGTCAGTAGGAATATTACAGAGTAGGAACACTGCTGCCCTGAGCTGTGCAGGCAGGCTGGGGAGTTCTGTGCTGCCAAGTCCTGGAGCAGTAAGTGCAGGGCAGAGTGGCGTGATGAGCCCAGAGCAGGGCAGATGGCTTGTGCCAACACAGACCTCTACAACTTGGGCTTTCAGAGAGAGCTAAAACCCTCTGCTGTATAGACCTTGGTGGTTCTCTTCTGAAATAGATCATTTAGTTGAGTGTGTTACCAGATCACAACTGTAAGTCCTTGAGGAAGGGCTGAGGGCACAAACAATTTTATCATCCCCTCCAGACTGACCAGGTGTCCCCACCATTGGGTGTGCAGCTTCAGGCAATTTGAGAATGTAATGCCCAAGGAACTACTTTGTTATTTTTTCCAACTATGCTTATCCAGCAGTCTGCAAGCTCCTCTCTTCCCATATAAAGATGTGGGGCTCTGACTGCCCTGGGAACACCTCATCTCAGTGCCAGGCTTCCTCAAGGTCTTTCCAGGGACCTGGTGGCACTGGTGTAGTGATGGGGACCTGCTGGTAGCTCAGAGGGGTGAGTCTGGGAGAAAGCACTGCCCCGGCTTCCTCTCAGATGTATTTTCCCCCCTTAAATCCTAAGTGCTCTTTTGTAAAATCAGAGGCATTCTGTTTGTTTTCAACAGGCTGCACCAGATTCCTTCCTTCTCAGTTACAGCCAAGGCAAGGTGTACAGCTGGAAGGAAAAGCGTTCTGTTCCAACTCCTGTGCTATAAAGCACTGGAATAAGCATATCTCAGTTGTGTCCTGGACTGTCTGTGTATGACGTGGTCAGTGAGAAGGCAGGACTGTGTGCCTTTGAGCTGAGCAGGAGAACATTATTCACGGGTGATCACATGCAGCTGACAAATGGTGGAGGCATATGATAAATTGGACCTTTGGCTGCCTCATACTGGAGAAAAAACTGATCCTGGTCTCCACTGAGTGCCTGCTGTGCTGCTGGGGCTGGTGATGGAGGTGCCCCTTGTGACAGGAGAGCTTATGATCTGCCTCTCTGTGGGTGAGGAACAGGGCTGTCCCTCCTTTCAAGCAGGGTGTGAAGTACATCTCTAGACCAGCACAACTGTTCTCAAAGTCACCTTGCCCTTGCAGGGTTCAGATGCTGCAGGGATGGACACGAGCAGCACTTTCTGCCCCTAGGCTGAGGGTTTTCTAGAGACTGGTCCTGCCTGCCTGGCCCACAAAAGTGTTCCCTGAAAGCGCAGGTCTTGTGATCTCAGGAGGCATTAAACACAGACTGAACCAAAAAGTGTGTGGGAGCAGTGGGTCTGGGTGCTAATATCTGCCAGAGCACAGAGGAAGTACGTGAAGCAAGGGGAATTTCTGTGTCTGTTGATACCTAGGTAAGAATCGTGAGCCAGAATGCTTCAATTATGTGTTTATATAGATGTCTCGAGTTCCCTGCTGCTTTCCAAAACACAGCCATAAAGCAAGCCTGCTTCACCTTCTGACATTTAAAACCTATTTCCACTTGCTATGTCAGAATCTCTCTCCTCTTCTCCCCCAGTATTTTATCTTCATCCTATTTAATCAGAAGATTATTAAAAGCCCCTACCCAAAACCCATAAACAACTTCTTAAATTCTAGACTGTGAGTTTATTTCACTTTAGCTGGGACTGAAGTCTTCTACAACTTGTAAGTTACTGAAAAGCCTTTGCATAGGACATACTAGTTTGCTCCCAAATGGGTAAAGACACTCTTTTGGTTTTATTAGTGATCTCCATATCAAAGAGAAGACCAGATTCTGAGGCTAACCTGGAGGTCTTTGAAAGAAAGCTAGAGGCACCCAGATCCCATTAATTTCCATAAGATCTGCTCCCCAGCTTCCTAGATTCCTCCGGAAAATTGCTGTGGGTGGTTTAACTGGATCCACCTCCCAGGAGCCTTCTCTGGATCAGTTATTTGTGGCTCTAATGAGGATGTTGGTGCTGTCCTTGTTGTTTGAAATGGGAACTTCCCATGGGCGAAGGAGTAACAGTTTATCTCTCACCTAAATTTGGGCCTTACTTTTTAGGGCTCCTCTTTTTAGGTATTTTAGAAGTATTAAGTAATAAATTTCACAGCAAGATATGTGTAAAGGGAAATTATTTCTGGGTTGTTATTTCATTTCTGAAGAGGTGCTGTTCAGTCTTATGAGGTTTTTGATGATGTTAAATGAGAAAAAGAAAACCCTCTAGCCAAATATCTCTTGAACAGAGCCCCCTTTTCATCTGAATCTGGGAACACGAAAGTACAAATCTGTCTCTTGCTGAAAAATTTCATTTCTGTTCTAATTCGTAATAGGTCTCTAGGTGCTGAAGCAATTTTCCTTTCTCTGCAGATTTATCCTGAGCATTTGTCAACAGTTTGGAACTGAATGGATGTTTAAAGTACATTTTTCTCTTTTCTTTCCCCTTACATGTAGTATAAGGAGAAGTCTAAGCTAGTTGCTGACCAAAACAAGCCATGGAGACAAAAGTGTTAAATATGAGTCAGACTATCTTGCTTTAGAGGATGAGTCAGCTTTGGTTTTAAGAAAAACATTTAAAAGATGATTGGAAAAAATGCTGAATGGAAATATTTCAGAAGAGTCTCTCTGTCCCTGAGAGAGAAGATGGGAGATTTACTTATCTCCCTGCAGAAATGATAGCAAGTGTTAAAAGTAGTAGAAGTGATGAGATCATCCTGAATTGAAGGTGTTTCTTTGGGGGCATCGTGCCCAGTGTCCCCAGCTGGCCACTTACAGCAAGGAAACAGTTACTCAAGGTGAAGATCAGGGATGCAAACCCAGGTCAGTGAGTGCCTTGATTCACTAGGCACGGGTGCAGGAATATGTGGGTGATGGGATTCCTAGGAAGCAGAGAGACTGAGCTGCTCTCTGAGGTGGCTCAGAGGCCTTTGGAGCTGCACTTGAGTTGAGGCAGGGAGCCTGTTACTGCCTTGGCTGTGAAGCCAGGGCAGCTGCAGAAGGCGGCATGCTGTGACCCCTTTTTGGGGAGGAGACTTCTTCATGTGTGCACTGAAGCTCAGCCATTTTGGTAGGAGGGTAGCAGGTGTTAAGGGGAAGGGAGCTTCTAGCAAATGGAAAGATTGAAGAGATGGCAGACATCTATGAAGGTTTTTCCTCTCCAGACTTGTTATACCTGCTTCCTGCATTTCACAGCATTTCCTTTCTGAAAAAAGGATGATCAGCCCAAAGGGATAATCTTCAGCTGTAAAGCTGGAAGACACCGGCAGAGAAGAGCAGGTGATGTGTGACACAAAATAGCAAATGAACCAGCTGAAAAGCCATCCAAATTCCCAATAAAAAGATCACACTGACAAAGAGCACAAGAGTTGCTATTGGCGTGGAAGGACTATTGCCATGCACTGTAAATGAAGCAAATTTATTCCAGAATCCACTCTGACTTGAGGAGCTTTGCTTATAGCCAGGCAAAATGTTTCTAAAAAGAATACAGTAGCTTCTTCTTACTCATGTATAAAGATGTACCAGCAAACTGTGGTAAAGTATTATGATTATATGCATCACAAGGTAAGGGTTATTATGTGCCCTGCCTGGCTTTGTTACTTGTTATGAAAGGCTACAGCACTCAGAGCTTTTAGCAAGCCACAGTGGTTATCTGCTTGAAGCAAAAGCAAGGGATTCTTTATTTACTGCTCTAACTCTCGATGCTCATCCCTGGATTTGAAGTAAAATTTCGGGAGGATCTGGAAATTGCACGGGTTTTGCTTACTCTGCTTTTAATTGCTCTCCTGATGTTCAAACACTGTCAGGTCCTCCATGGAAAAATATAAGCCAAGGAGTTGGTTTTTTTGGTGNCTGATGCTTTTTAATTCACTGATTTTTTTTTTGTTTTGTTTTGTTTTCCCGTTCTATAAGTAACTACTCACGTTTTCACCTAAATATAAAAAATGGGAAGGGAACTGAAGCCTACTCATATGACAGTTGTTCCAGTGACCTCTCAGGAACCACCTCTTCCCTCCTTCTCCCCCTCATCTCTTTTTCTCTGGGCTGCCCTGGGGCAGTCACAGGGTACTCCTCAAGCCTCACTGGATCTACAGCTTTCCTGTCTTCGTGCTGGGCAGCTCCTGAAATTGACAAGAAAGTCGGACAGTGGGTGCTGGGGGCAGGAGCCAACAGAAATTTTCGGGAATGTGGGACCGGTGGAAAGACAAGCATCCTTGGAATACACGAAGGTTGGAAGCTTACATGTGCTGGTGCCTACATATCTAAGTGGTCCAGGTTACCATGTGTATGTGTATCTCTGTGGGCCATCTGCACGGTCCAAGTTAGTTGCAAGGTGTGGGTCAGCATGTCTGTGTGTGTACAGTGACGAGCTCATGCAGTACAGAAGCAAAGGTGCTCTTTAAAGGGCTCTCCCTTCTTGGTTTCTGTCGTGGCAGTTTGAGTGGAGAGCTAAAGAGGAATTGTCTCCTTAAATGTCACCAAGAGCTAAGTGGCTTTAGATGTATGGTGTGGAACACTTGAAGTACTGGGGTGTGACAGAGGACTTTGCAGACTCTAAATGATGTTATGCTTTTAATAACTTCTTGTGAATTCATGCCTTGAAGTGCAAGAATTTTAGAGGGGTTTTGTGAAGGGTAAGAGGACGGAAATTTGACCTGCCCTCAGAACAAAGTTTGCTTAATGCTTCTGATCTGTGCAGTTTTCATTCCTCCTGCAGTCAGGGTGTGATGTTCTGGATGTGGCAGGCACGCTCTGCTGCCAGCCCGCTGGCAGCAGGCACAGAAAGCTGGGCCACCTTCAGCATGCCAGGGCACTCAGGCAACCTTTCCTCTATACCTGCCCCTTTGGTTGCCTGAGTAGATAGACTGAGCACTCGTGTCTACTGGTTATTCCCCCCTTGGTTTCCAGTGAGTGGAATTCCTACGGGATCCCCAAGAGTTGGCTTTCCTATTATCCACCTTGTTTTATTGAAATTAACCTGGCTTTGAGAACTATAAAATCAGTAGTTTCAGAACTCCTCAACTGTTTTTGTAACTCTTTGTGGTCAAGATGTTTCTTGGTGTGGATGCACACATACCACAGTGATTTGGAAGACAGAATAATGCGTTTGCAACAGTCTCTGTACAGACTATACTAAATACAGAATAATTTGGGACCTTGGGAACCCCAATTGTTAGTTCCTAGCTTTCACTAATGAATCATAATATTGTGTGTAGCTCTTCATAAATCTTACTTAGTTTATAACTTCACCATCTTCTCTCACTTGCTCCTTTGAAAGATGCAGCCCTGCAGAAGGCACTGACCATTGCAAACCCCTCTGCACAGCTTTCTCAGCTGTTGAGCCCTCATGCTGTACAGTGGTTTTCTAACCCATCAGCTCTCTAGTTTCTACTTCTCTTATTCTAACTCTTAGACTTCATTCAACAGGCCTTTATCCGAGTATTTTCCTGTCTCTGTCTCAGCAACATCCCTCCACTGAAAACAAAGATGGGCTCAGTATTAAAGCCAGTGGGATTAATTTATTCAGTTTTCTGCTCATCTCATGTCTAATTTGGTATCCGTTGGAACAGACAGAGTGACTCCCTGTGATTTCTTCTCTGGCTACACTGGGCTCCACTGTCCAAATATGATTTTGAAGCGTATTTTCTTGATTATTCAATAGGTGTAGATGACTGTATGAGCTGCTGTAGCTGTGACCCAAGACTCTGCACTTTAATTTTATCTCTTGTACTTATTTCTCAAGTTCATTGATTATTTTTTTGTCTTTTTTTGTCATTTTTGACAAGAGATGGCATTGTAGAACATAAAGTGGTACTACATCTTATTTCAATTTCATTAAATGTAATACAATTTCTCTTAGTCATAGTGATTTGCCCAGATAAGTATGTAAGCACTCAGTGTTCACATTTTGGAAGCTAGGGAAGATCTAATACTATTTAATACTATAACTGAATATAATACAGCAAAAGTGGTCTTGTTTCTTTTTTCTAATATTAAAAATTTTTCTTATTTCATTGTTATGAATTTTGAGCCCTAAAATTTAGCCTTCTGATGGTATTGGCTGTGAATATATTTTTAAAATTTAATAGCTAGCTAACAGTGAAGTTTTTGCAAAATCTTTCCTGTGTATGGCTGCTTTCCCCTAGGTATTGACAGTGCCATAAAGTGTGAGCATTTAGTGTTCAGATTTCTCGTTGTGGCACAAGATGAGGCAAATTTTGATGGCTAGGCCTATATGCTTTTCTTTAAGTGTGCTAGGAATAGAAAACCCGTTTTCCTTCACTCCTGAAAGGATGTACATCGGAAATTTTAATTTCCCCTCTTCCTGTGAGTTGGGTTATGGCAGGGCTGCTGCTGGAAGTACTGGGTGTTTCAGATGCGGTGTTGTCCAGAGCAAGATCAGCAAGATGTTTTTGTTTTGTTTTCTCCTTTGGCATCTATTCACGTTACCTCAGCTCTCTGAGAAGCTGCAGTAGGTGGGGACTGATGGAGTGACAGAGTCCCAGGAAGTGAAAATTGATGCATTCGTGTTTTGGAGGAGGGGAAGAGGAAAGGTGTGTTTGATGACACACTGTATTAATTGTTTCAGAAGAGGATGTTTGTGTCTTTAGGCTTTCTGTGTCTCAGACTCTGCTCTACAGCTGAACCTGAAGACAGAACTGAGGCGAGGAAATGGATGTGTCACCTATTCTGACTCTAAATACTGGTGATGACTATAACAGCTTTCTTGGAAATTATGTATATAGGGATGGATGCTGCTGGAGACATCAACCAGCTGATTTTGAAATTGTGGTGTACTTAACCCTCCTGCCCCCAAACATAGAACTCCTCCCCCTTCTCCGAATCCCAGATCTCCAGCTCTATTTCAGGACTTGATTGATCATAAACTTCCTGAAATAAGGGAGAAGGCTCAAGGAGGATGTTAAATTTGGATATTCAAAGATGTTAATTGCAATAGAACCAATTTCCTGATGAGAGCTCTTCTCCACAGAGAAGTCATCTCATCATTGTAGAAACATCACCATAATTATCAGGAACTGAAGCACTTACAGACAGCTCATCACAGAGGCCTAGGTTAGTATGTGTCCAGATATTATATCTCTTCTCACAGGAGTGGTCTCTTCAGGCTCAGAGATGAGGAGTCTTGGATCACATGCTGCCTCTCTGTTACTGCTGATGTCTCAGTTGTTCTCTGAATAGACAATCGTTGGTTCTTCTGTCCAGTTATGCAGATTCAGAATTATGGTGACTAAACGTCTCACTGGGTAAAATAATCCAGCAACTTTCCAGAGTGTGTAAAATTCAAGCCAATATAAAACACCTGGAAAAGTGAAGAGGGCAACCTTTCTCTTATGTCTCTTCTCCCTAGCTCTGTTTCCCTCTTGTGTTTCATGTGTGAGGCTTATGCTGCAAATTTGGACACTGAGAAGATAAATGCTGTGTGCCTGCCTCTGAATGAGGAACAAAAATCCAACTCCTGTCATCCAGAAAGCAGATTAGTGCAGGGCAAATCAGAAGCCTCTTCTCTGGGAGAAGGTGGTTGGAAGGGTTGCAGTGCAGTTACAGAAGACCCTTTTACCTGAGGTGAGCCACAGTTTCGTTTTTGTCCTAGGTCTCCAGCACTTGGTTATGCACATCCCAAACAGGTTAGACTTGGAAGTCTTTGATAAGGGAAGATTGTAATGTTGGAACAGAAGTGGTGCACGTGGACTGCAGTTGTATGGATCAGGGCAGCAGCAAAGACTGTTGCACAGAAAGCAAAGCCATTTGCCTAGCCCCAGGGGTTTCCAGCATTTTGCCAGTGGATGTGAAATGAAGACACACAGAAGTACGCTTCAGAAACGGGCACTGTTTCTTAATCAGTACACAAGTGTGACAGAGGACTATTTTAAGAGCATCTACATTTGGTACAAAGGATGAAGATTCCCTCATTTAATCAGATCTGTGCACTCCTTCTGCTTCAGCCTTCTCCTCAGCCATTTTCCCAACTCCCACCTGATGCTGCCGGAATTAGAAGTCTGTCCCTGTTCCTACCTAAGCGACCCACGGCTCAGCAGGCCCCTTGCCTTTCCCAGTCCCTTTCTGATTGAGACAGACCGCTTTCCCTGCACATATCCCTGAATGTCAGCAACATGTTCTCTGCTCCCACCGCATCCTCCTTCCGCATGTACATCCCACTCCTCCCCACCTGTTGCTGGTTATGGAAAGGGAACAAAAGCAAGCATGGGCGAATGTGCAGAGCTCTGTACAGCAGCAGAGGTGTCAATCTGAGCAAATCCCCAGCTTTAGCAAAAGCCTGCTTTCACCTGCAGTGCCAGTGTTGCTTTTGCAGCTCATGGTCCTTCCTGTGCTGGCGCAGGCACTGGGGCCCGGGCGCTGGAAGGGCTCTTTTCTTGTCTTGCCTCAGCCTCCTGCTTTGTGCCCAGTGGCCACGCAAGCGCCAATGCCCACACAGCATCCATAGTCTGGTGGGATATTAGGGTACCTGCTGGCCCTAAAACCTGATGAGGAGCTTTTGTTGCCCAAAACCTCTTAAAGCAGGGGTAGATAGTGGTATACAAATCCCTCTTCTTGCATGGGACAAAACTTAACCATTCAAAAGAGCCAGTAGGTTCCTAAACCTGTCCGTGGCACACCGTGGCTGTGGTCTGCACACAGGATATGGGTCAGAGCCAGACCCCTGTGGGGCACATGCACTGAGCTGCAGTGCAGCACTAAGGCCTCTCCCCACCATGTGTCTGGTCATGGCTGATCTTCCGTACATGGCAAACCTCTCCTTTGCCAAAGGCTCTGCTGGTGGAAGAAGAGAGCTACCTTAGACCGTCTTGTCCTGGTGTGTCTGGGAAGACACAATAAAGACGCTCTCAGACCTGCCAGGTTCAGCAGAAAGGAAGGAATGAATGTTTATTATTTACAATCTCACATTCATATACACGTCCCAACTCCACAAGGGATTGGAGAGCGTGTCACTTCCTTCTCAATCCCACTGGAGAAGAAAGGTGCTCATCAAAGTTCTCTTATCACAAAAGGAATGAAAAACAGGAAATACCGTTAAGTAAACATTGGCTATTATTTACATGAATCTGTGTGAAAGAATCTGACTCCAAGGTTAAAAACAGAAGGCTTTAGCAAAAACCAGGGCAACATCCTGGTGTCTTCAAACACCAGCTCAAAATAAGCTTGAGAGAAGCCAGAAGTGTAAGTAAAAGTTGAACTCATTTGGGTGGGTTTTGACTGGCTCTGTCATCCCAGGATGGGGGAGTGCAAGAACTGTAGGAGGAAAGTTGGATGAGAGAGGGTGGTTGGGTGAGGATTTAAAATATGTGCAGGAGTATGAGCCTTAATGCATTGAGTGTGTTGGAGGTGAGGAACTAGAAAAAGAGAAGTTATCTTAATAAGTCTGAGTCACTGAGTGAGTGGGGGTGGTGGCAGAGAAGTCTTAGTGAGGCAGGGATTGATAAACTGAGGAGGACACTGGAAACTTTGCATGGGCTGAACTGTGGAGGGGAAAGGAATGAAAACTGCTGTGCCAAGCTCCTATGAGGAAGCCTTTGAGCTCTTTGCAGTGCCCGACTATTCCTTTACAGAGTTTACCTTGTGAAGTTTGTGAAAATAGAGTATACAAACCTTCCGAGTGACTAATCTCAGGTAAATGGCCAATTGTTAACACTTAGTGAATAAATCTTGGACAATTTTTCCCTTGGCCCCTAGAACACCTCTTCCTAGTTCAGGTACAGACTGAGAGGAGGCTTCAGCTGAAATAGTTTCAACTGAATTTCATTCTAAGGTTGTTCAGCTGTGAATCTCTGAGCAAAACTGGAGGTAGGAGACTCATGGGGATTGAAGAAGAAGAAATAACCCCCACAAGGCTTTACTGCTGATCTGTGCACTCTGACAGCCTGGAATATACTTTACATAAGAGGGATAGCAAAGCCACTTGGAATTCCCATGTGCACCTCTTCAAAAAAAGCAGCCCCCGCAGAGAAATGAAAAAAATGAAGTAGAGGGAGAGAGGAAACTTAGGTTGAATTTAAAAATGGCTTTCCTGAAGAACAAAAACCATGTTTATCACAGAGAAGAGACTTCTGACAGGGAGCAGATTCATTAAAAGTAGGAATTTGCAACACCTTCATCCAGAATATGAATGAAACTTAGCTTAACTCAATGTTATTTTATTCACTTATCTCTTCTTTCTACTTGTGGGCCTGACCACACATGCATAAATACTCCCAGAGATGGCTGCTTGAGTGCTGTTTTCAACACCCCTGTAAGGAATAAGAAGTAGTGGGAATGTCAGAAGGATCCAGATCATAAGAGATTATAGTTTGGCAAAGTATAGACTAGTGGGGATAAAGTTAGCCAAGTTGCATATTTGAAGTTTCATCTAAATTGTGCCTGAACTCTGCTCTTAAAATTTAGGGCTGCTAATTAAAGAAGGCATATTTCTGAAAGAGTCTGGGGGGAAGCCTAGCTGCATTCCTGATAAATAGAGGTATAAGAGCATGCATGTGTGCTGGGCAAGCAGGGGACCTATGTGCAAAGCACAGCAAGAGGACAACTAATTGTAAACCACACTGTAACAGCAGCTGTTTCTCTGGCAATTATTTGCCATAGCTGCTGGATCTTTCAGCTAAACTCAGATCAGTCCAAGCCTTGAATTAGCTAGAAATCAACAGTCCAACTGCTTTTAGAACTGTGCTTTTATCCACTGGAGGCAGGCTGAGCAATGCAAAGTCTTCCATGGGGACCGTGATTCATATGCCAGTGAACAGCTGCTGCAGATCCCTGGGTCTGCCCAAATGATCCTGAAACTGATGCTATGGTGTGAGGTTATTTTGTTGTAGTGTGGATGAAGGATTAATTAGTTATTAATTTCAGGTAAATAGGGTCCTCGTTTGCTAACCTGCTTCAGTGTTGCATGCAGTGGGAATTCAGCCTCTTGAAAATCCCCTTCTGCGTGTGCTTTTCCATCTTGACACGATTAATTTTCTAGGTATTTACTTCCATGCAAATGACAGAGATAGCATTGCTCTTTCTCTGAATGATATTTGTTGTACTAAAAATTATGAGGGGAAGAACAACTTTGGAATCTCTGCATTTAGCATGCATATATATATATATATATATATTCCTCTGGAGATGGAAAGCATGCTTAGACAATTACACATGCACACAAAGCCACGTGGCTTTATTCCTTCACGCAGCATCTCTTGCCACTTCAGTTTTTTGTCTTTCTTTCAAGAAAATACATGAAGAAAAAAAATGGTGTCTCTGAGTGGGAGTTATCACCTTCTAAGTATTGGCTTAAGACCAGCTGAAACAAGGTTTGCTTGTGACCTACTTAATTCTGGCCTAGATCTCTGGTCCACAGAAAGGAAAAAAACTTGCTTCATGTTAAAAAGCTCTAGGCCACTGCAAACATCTCTTCTTTTTGGTGTTTCTTGTATGTTTAGCCTCCTTTGCTTTCTGTTTTCAGCTTTCATCTCTGAAACCACTTTTCAGGGCTGTCCCCTCACTAATGGCATTAAAATTGCATTGCTGATGTACAGTGAGGTAGGCCAAGGCTTATAATGGGGATGGTAGGAGAAGGGAATTGTCATGGGAAGTGTTGGAAAGCTTAATCTAAAATGGCTGGGATTAGGTGTCTCTGTTACTGTAGCATTTGGTTCTCAAGCTGCATTATCCTACCTGGTGCTCTCTGCCGTGCCTCTGATTCTCTCTTGACAAATCCAGAGAACGCTCAAGCCTAATGCACCCCTCTGCATCACAGTGGCTGTTTCTGCCAAACTATGGATATTGGACTTGGAAAGCTCATAGGAGCTGTGGAGAAAGGAATAGAGGAGGAAAGGATGATTATCAGATGTATTATCTTTTTGATCTCTTTTTCAGGGAGGGAGGGAGTGGTAAAGGGAGGAGAAGGACAGAGCAGCCCATAAAGGGGAGTTCTGATGCTAGTTTATTTAACAAGCAAAACGCATAAAGATTAGGGTTCCTATGGCAACTAGCTACCAGCAGAAGCACCTCAAGGATTTGGGGAGGAGTGGGGAGAATGATGGAATGGTTAAGCATGAGGTTCTAACATTTTGGATTACAAAGATCTTTACACAGCTGCAGCATCATTCTCAGCTTATTTGCTGAAGAACAAGTTTGATGTGTGAAAATGTCCTCAGCACCAGAGGCAGAGGACGTGTTCTCTGTGTTAGTTGAGTGAGGCCTTAAAGTCAAGAGGAATTGTTTTATTGCCAGTTCTGTCATGTTCCCTCTCTGAGGTCTCTGAAGGAGAGGAGTGGGAGATGGCAGATGATGAGGGGAAGGTGGAGGCACCTTAGAAGCTGAGTGGCACGGGCAGAAGGGACACGAGTTAAGGTTTGTGGATATGATATCCAGCTCTCTCCCCTATTCCGCAAGGCCATGGGAGCCACACCTCTTCTCCTAGCTGTGAGGAAGTTTGCACAGCAACTTTCTTCTCTGGCCTTCAGACAATGCCATCTCAACAAAATCAGAGAGGATAAGTGTATGTACAAGCAGCAGAAATCTCTAAAATGTCAGTTTTGTTCGGCTTTTAAAAAAAATTATTTTCCCCAGTGTTGTAGTAGCTCCAAGAGCCTGGGTGCTTGTATTTGTTCTCTGCTTGATGCCAGACGTCCTGCTGAGAACAACATCTCTCACCAGGTATTGTGGTTTTTTCATTTGGATTTAAAATGCAAAATCATGTAGTCATTTGAATCTGGGAGTAAGAGGAGGATGAAGGTTAAGTATAGCTTCTGTTTACTTTAGCACAGCATGGAAAAGAAACATCTTTATACGACCTCAATTCCTTGTATTGAAGGTCCTACTGAATGTTTCCCTGATCAACCCCCAACCCTGGGAGGGAGATTGAGTGATTTTTCTTAATTGGGTTTTGTCTGTTGGTCTCACTTTTTTGATTTTTTCTTTTTAATAACTTATTATAATAATGTCCTTCTGTCTACTAAAAAATCCCCTACACCTCACATTGAGAAAGAATTCTATTTGTCCTTTGGCATCTGGTGGCTGGCATAGCTTCCATTAGAGCTCGTGTTACTGCTGAGCCGTGGACACAGGGAAATGTTCCCTGCTCATCCTGGGCTGCGCACACAGACATGCACCAGCTTGTGCTGGTAAGGGTTGGGAGAGAGAGTCTGCCAATCAGTCTGCAGGTGAAAGCTGAAATCAGGCTAATTTTGGTGTTCATGGAGTAAATAGCAAGTTGTGAACTTGTCCTGCCAGAAAGAGCTGCTGTTTGAGTCGTGTGATACGGTTCCGTGAACGTTGGCTATCCTAAGGGAAATATTCCATGTTAGGAGAGCCTTTGCACTCCTTGTGACAGAAGACTGCTTGTAGAAGGAATGAGATGTGTGTGGGGCTTATAGGCAGATAAACAGTACAGGAGGATGAAGGGGCTTTGGTTCTGATCAGAAAAACTTATGTCCAAAATTTTATTAGGTCATAGCTGTTAATAAGAGGACCAATCCCACTACTGTTATAGATGGAGAGGGTGGATGAGGAAGAAAGAACTTTAGGAGATGGGAAATAGGCAGTGAGATGATGAAGGGAGATAGGCTGGTATAAGAACCTGAATAGAATTCAGGAAAATGAAATACAATGAGGAGGTTTGAAACTGGGGCGGGAGGAGAAAGGCACAATGGATGCTGTGTGGGTAGGAATGAAGTGGAGGAGTGTGAACTGAGCAGGATAAAGGAGGAAAGGTGGAATGATTAGTGGAGATAATGAATGGGGCAAGGAAAGTAGAGATTTGTAAGTCAATGGGAGGGAAGAAATTTAATGGAGAAGGTGGAAGGAGTAAGGTAAGCAAAGAACATAAGTGTAATGAGGATACTGAATTAGAGAGGTGTGGGGGATGGATACTAAAAGGTGAGAGCAAGGAAAGGAGGAGAAAATGTTCTGTCACCTAGGAAAAGCAAAGGGTTTGAGAGAGAGAGAGCATTAGTTTTAAAGGGGAGGGGTGCAGGGGATGAAGAGAGCGGTGGACACCAAAAACCTCAGAAAAAAAAATAGAGCTATAAAAACAGACAAACAACAACAACAAAAAAAAAAAAGAGAGAGAGAAAAAGGTGAGAAAATAAAAGGAGAAAGGCAAAAAAAAGAAAGAACCCCCAAGGGTGACAGTGTGTTACTTTGCAGACATGGTACCTTCAGAAACTCCTCAGATACACATGTTCTTGTGAGCTCCCATGTAAGCTTATCTTTGTGTTTCCCCTGATCTCCCACTGATGGAAGTGGGCAGCCAGGGCACAGATGCCTTTGCCAAAGGAAATGAAATTTCCACAGCTACAGGGTATGACTGTCTAGATAAGCTAACAAAAATGCCCTCCACACTGCCTCTGCCTGTATATTTGCTACATAAATTTACGGTGAGGACACTTTAATTCCAGTTTCTAATACCTTCCTGCTGTTCAGAGAGTACCCTTAGTGTATGTAGCGCTGGGTAGCATGCATGTTTTTGAGTAACTTGTATAATAAAGAGTTTATTTTAGTGGTAGGAGCAAATGCTGTCCTCAAGAAGCAGATGTGATCTGTGTACTTTGAGTGGCTGACAGACGAAACTGTTCAGTGCAAATAATGCTCAAAATTGTCCTGTGATCAATGCCTGAACTATCTTTAAAGGGAGCCTGCTGCCATTCTCTTGCATTTCTGCCGTACCCTGGAACAGCCACGGCAAGCTGTGACAGGCAGAGCTATAGGGAAATTCCTGTTAGCTGGAGCTGCCCATCCTGGAATGGCAAAAACCAGGAGGGCGCATGGGATTTTCCTGCAAATCCACAAGACTTGTTCTTGCAGCAAGAGATGTGCCTAGAAATGCTACCACTTCTAAGCCAAACTTCCAAGTATCTTGTGCTCTGAATGAATTCATGAGCACAGCCTGTGGCACACTATTTCTCCCTTGTTCCAGTCTGCCTGCAAAACAGAGTTTTAAGGGAAGCTGGGATGCCTACCCCAGGCACTCACTTGTGGCTGAACTCTGTCAGAGAGAGGGAAGAGCCAAACACATGCTCTGATTTGTAAGCACTGTGAAGGAATTATTCTAGAGGGTGTTGCAGCTATTCAACCACTCTCCCTACCAGGCCTTTTATAAATTTTTCATTTACAGTCAAAGATTGAGTCCAAGAGAGTAAGCTGTGGATGGGCTGAGGCCTCAGGGATCTTCAGTAAGACAGAGAGTCTGTCAGGCTGAGCTCTCTGTGTGGAATTTAATACCAGCATGATGATGTTTCTAAGCAAGGCTTCACTTTCCCAGGCTTAGTTTCAGCCTACCTGATAGCTCACCTTGCCTCTCTTGATCTCCAGTTAGATTTCCTTCCACAATTGTTTCCATCATAGGCTTCACTCCTTTATGTTTTCATTGGGAAACGACTTTTTCCTTTCATCTGGAAACTTTCTACTCCTGTTTCCTCTGCATACTCTACGCTAGAATTCGCCATTAGTAGTAACTTCTGGGTGTTGAGCCCAATTTGAAGTAAAACAGGTTGCTATATTAAAGTTGCATCTGGAATGCAGAATTTCGGTGGTGGGTTGAACATAGGTGGAAATCAATCACATCTTTGGCTAATGTACAGGAAAATGCTTTTCTGCCCATGTGAGGAGGTGCAGGCATGTGTGCCTGTCAGAAAAACTCCACTCTTATGTAATTTTTGAAAGCATAGAGGGAAAAATATTAGACATGTAAAACCAAAAATAAGTGGAGTGCAATAAAGAATTGGATGGGACTGTGCTGGTCTTTGGGTCCTGTTCCTGTAATTGCAGGTAAACATAATTGAAAAGTCTGGATTTGTGGGGAAAAAAGTCTGAATTTTCTCATATCTGAAATTTTAAGGAACTCTCATATCCCTGTAATAAAATTAAGCCCTCTAGCACAGTGCTTGAAAAACCCTCCTGTGCTGCAAGGAACCATCAAGTGAGATGTCAGACATTGCCAAGTCCCTGGGTCCCTGCTGGAGTGGGAATTTGGTAGTGAAAATATCCAGGTGATCTTGGGGAAATACACAGGGCCATCTGCTGTAAGGAACGGTGGGAAAATCTCCAAGGTTTCTGCTAATCTGAGCTTGTGGGAGAGGCACTGCTGGTCTTAGGGTGGTGATTGCTTTAGTCACAAGTGTGTGAGCAAGACACCAGTCAAGTAGCTGAGGGTTTGACCGTGTGGTTAATGGTGCCAGTGGTCAAACAGTGGATGTTTGTTGTAAGGAGGTCAATCAGTACAGAAATTAAAGGAAGGCAAGAGATGTTATTTCTAGTCTGACATCCACTAAATCTATTAAAGTAAGACAAGATTTATAAAGAAGGTTAATTTGTTCTCTGACACAATCTCAAAATAGTAGCATAATCTATTGAGACTAGGACTTATCCCTGCTAAACTGTCTCCCACTTTTTTTGGTGATGTTAACTGCTTTGTGCAAGTGTAACAAAGATGGGGAAGGTCAGTTGTTCTCCATCTGATCCCCGTCTTTCTGCTACCATAAAGAGAACCTGCATCTTTTCTTCTGTGAGTGGGTTTTATCTGTCCCCAACTGGTATTAATGCAGCTACGTGTAAAACCTCTATCATCTTTATTGTGAGTGCTGCTGATTTGTGTTGAACCAGCAGTCTTGTTTTGGGTAAATTCTCTTGTTTGTTTTGGACATTAAATATTTAAAGCTTCCATTTTAGTGTATACTTTTTCGGCTGGTGAAAGGAAAAACTGTTTGAATGCTTTTATTCTTCATTTCAACCATAGAGTGTTCGCCCTCCTGCACTGACTAGGTAAGCAATTTTATAAAAGAGAGGTTTTTTTCCTTTTGCTCCTGATGCAGCTTTTCTTGATAGCTTCAAGGTACAGTTTCTTAAGATGAAGCCTACACCTTATGCAGATCTCTGGAGCTTTTTAAAGAAAAATCCTCCTCCTACTCCTCAAAGTTGTGTGGCTTTGTACCACTGTTCTTGCTGTGTGCCTCCTGTCTGTCACAGAGCTGCATGGAGGCTTGGCTTAGGTTCTCTTCTTTTTTCCCTTCCCTGAGGTCTGAGATACTGCTCCTGTGTCATGACTGGACGCTGTCCGTGGGTGAGAACACACGGTGCCAGATTTTCTCTTTTTTGGTATTTAATTGAGGATTAGGACAAACTGTTGTTTATTTTCATGCTGCTGTACTCCTGCAGTCTAAAATGGCTTTCAGAAAGAAAATGAGAAAGTCCTGAGGGCATCTATGAGTTCATCAGCTCTGAAATAGGAGGTTGCTACTGCAAGGACAAAATCAGTGTCGATACGTTGGCATGTGCTTGGGCAAATGCTTTCCTGCAGTTGCTTTCCTCAGCAGGAGAAATTTTCAACTGCTCCTTGCCTTTTTTTGTGCTGATGAAGCTTAGTTGGCTCTCAGTGAGTGAGAACTGAGCCTGTTTTTGTGTTTGTAGACGGAAGGCACTAAGAATTTTCCAAAATAAAAATTTTACGTTAGGAGGAAAGAAATATTGACTTGATCTGCAAAGTCCACCTGGATACAATGATTAAGACAAAAAGAGATAAACATCTGCTCCAATTTGGGAGCAGGTGATTCTGGAGCCTACACCATGATTTTGTCAAAGGAGGACAAAATGCGCTGAGAGGCAGGGCTGGGAAGTGGGGTAAGCTGGGCAGGGGGGTGAACCTGCCGGGAGTCTGGGTGAATTATGCAAAGGTAATTTCTGTACTGCAGCACTGGAAAGGGCTCTGGGGAGGGTCAACAGCAAGCAGGTGTTCACTAAAGGGGAACAGCATGGAGTATCGTACCTCCTTTAGTGATGGGCCAAGGTCTTTCCAGCTGGAAGCCTACCTCTGGCGTGTTTGGTGAAGGATAGGTCAGCAGGTTGCCCTAGAAGTGTCCAGAACCAACCAGAGATGAAGCTTGAGGCTGTGCTGCTGAGTCAGCGCCTGAGGCAGCCTGAGCCTCCTGCCAGCCGTGCAGAGGCAGCTGTGATTCCCCTGCACTCAGGACTGACAGCCTTCACCCTCAGAGCTGGGAGCATGAGCACTGGGGCTCTGCAGAGCTCCCGGGGGCTTAGTGCAGCTGGGAGGGTTGTGTTATCCTGCCTTGCTCCCGCACGCTGTGCTCAGCAGAGATCTGCTCGTGGCTCTTTTCAGCCCTTTTGACCAAGACCCCACCACCAGCTAAATATTTGGAACGTCACAGTTGCTTCAAGAAAGAGAAGTAAAGGCTTTTAAACTTTGGTTTGCAAACTATGCCAAAGGTTTCATAAAAAGGGTATTTTTAGCATGTCATAAAAATATAAAGCCCCACTCTTATTTTTATCCCTTCAATCTCTGCAAAATTAATTGAAGGCATTTTACCTTGTTTTCCTTTGCTTCCCTGACTTTGAGAAACTAGCTAACTTTAGGACCCAGGAGGGAAGGCATCGTCAGATGTTGGCAATCGCTGGCCATGTTGTGTGTCTATTTATAGTAAGTGTGTGTCGAACCACCTTGTCGTTCTTTTCTTAGCATCAGCTGGACGAGCACAGCTATCAATTATCCATGAAGCTAATGATAATACAAGGAAAGCTATGTAAAGCAGGTGCTCAGAGGCGAGAGAAAAAGGGGGAGGTAGGTAACAGGACAGGGAGAATGAGGTTTTAGGAACTGAAAAAAATCCCTTTGCTCAGCCTGAAAACCCTAATTTTCTGTAATAATTAGTAATAACAGGGGTGCCTGCACAAAGTCATTGTGACTGCTCTCAGCTGGTACGCTCCTCCCAAGCATTATTTCCCTCATTTATTTTCATTGTGTTGGCAATCAAGGGCAGTGTTTTTTTTTTTTTTTTTCTTTCTTTTTTTTTTTTTTTTCCTTTCTCCCCTACTCACTTTGCTTTTAGTAGATCTTAAGCTGAGTGTTCTGCTTCCCCCCACTCTGTGCTGGGTTCTGATGTTTGGGTTGGTAATAGCAGGTTCTAGTTTCCCTCTGAAAAAATGAGCCTCTGGTATTTCTCACGCTGGGAGGTTGCACACACACATTTGTTTCATCTTTTGTCTCCAATTCAGAGAGGGTTTTGCCTGTAAGGACTCTGGAGGGAGAAGGGAGGAAGTGAAGGGATGTCGTTCCACTCCCTGCCAATGACAAAGCTGATTGTCAGCTATTTATCAGCCTTTTTTAATGGCTCATCTTTGCTGCTTTCATCTCTAAGCGCAGGAGAGCAGGACAGTGTGAACTCTGCTCTTGACAGCAGCTCAGGTTCTGACACCATCTGCCACCTAATCCACTTCCGAGGAAGGGGCTGACGTTTGTGTGCACGTGTGTGCACACATGCCCTCCCCACCTAGCCACCCATCACTTCAGCAGACTCACACTGATCCGCTCACCAGCAGCATTTCTCTTCCAGGAATTAACCTTTGATGATATTACCTCTTTTCTTCCTCCTGCTTTAGATTTCCCTGATTCAGTTTGACACACTGGTGGGAGGCACTTCTCTGTTTTCTACCTAGCCTGGCTATCTGAGGTGCTGGACTTGGAGATTTTTTTTTTGACTTTTCCTGGAAGTTATGAGTGTGAGATACATGGATTTCTTTTGCAAAAGCAGCAGGAAACAGAACAGGTGTAAAATGTCTGTGTCAGGCTCCTTGGATAGCTGCTAAGTGGGTTCTTGCAGGAACTGTTGAATTTTAAGCTTGAAAACCTTCCTGACATAATGCTTAGTGACATAATGGCCACTCTTGTCCACAAGCACTGAAGGTGTTTCAAGATTTCTGGACTGCTTTCTCTAACCCGTGAGGAATGGCAGCTCTCATGACAGGTGATGCTGTGGTGTATCTGCTGGTGTTTTTAGATTAACTGTGTTCAGCACAGTTCACTGATTGTACTGGGTCATGTTTGCTCGTTCAGTACTTTGCACATTCAGTTCTGTGGGAAGCAGCTTGAGAATTGAGATGGGGAGAGAAGAGGGGCTTTGGGAATGATGGTGAGGGAGGGAAAAGTATGCATTCAGAAAAGCCAGTTGTTTTGCTTACAACGATCTGTTATGCCATTTTTCTGGGCTATGGTAATGAGTGTCTGAATTAACTTACGGCAAACAGTATCTCTCTCTATGGCTGGGTGGTGATTGCACCTGAGTGTTGGGACTTCTACCTCCTGAGTGCTCATGCATAATCCTTTCCTTCCCCTTTGAAAGAGTCTTCATTGTCTGCATTTGTCCTGTCCAGAGGAAGGAATAGTGCTGCCTTCAAAAGTTAGCCCAGTCTTGGGAAAGAGGTCTCTACCTCCGCCAAGCAAGGGATGAGGAATTCAACTTTCCTGCAAAGCTGAGCAGAACTCTGCCATGTAATGCAGAGGGTTTGATGCAGGGATGCCATCATCTGCAGGGGACTTTACATCAGGCTCAAAGCTCTCACTGACTCCTGTGAAGATCTGCCTTACTTTGTGGTTATATTTTTTTCGCCCCTCCACTTGCCTTTGTAGACCCTCTGCCTCATTTTCCAGGCATAGACTAATGACAGGATGTTATTTGCCCCTGTGAGCATCACACTGAGCTTGAGGAATCAGAGGAATCCTGCCCTTCAGCTGTTCTTCATTTCATCAAACACACTTAAAGCAAAAAAAAGAAAAAGAAAAAAACCTCTGAAAAACTATAGTTTTATACTGAATAATGCTCATTAATTAAGAAAGCAAAAGAACTTTATTCAATTAATTGGAGGTAGATTTCTGTACAAAACCTGGTTTATGAGCAATTTTTGCTAAGTACCTTTTATTTTTCTTATAACAGAAAAATGACTTTTTTGATTCTGTGAGATTACTTGTGGAGGTGTTCAGAAAGGTTTGCACTGAGACTGTATTGATGTCTATTGATGAAGCCTGAAAACTTCTCTCCCTTTCCCATTGACAAATTAAAGCAATTTTCTGCACTTCTAAAAGAGGTAATGGAATAATTCTCTACCTCCAACTAGCAATTTAATATTGATCTGACTAAGACAGAATATTTCAAACAATTGATTAAAGAACTTATCTTCTAACCCAAGTTTCAGCTTTTGTGTGGGACCATTTCCTGTTCAATAGACAGTTACAAACTAGGTTAATTTTGAAAGTGGGTTCTCCAGAACCAAGTAATAGTGGAACTGGCAGAGGTATGTGATGCTCTGGTTTTGTTTAGAGGATGTTGTCCACATTTTGCACTTGTCTGTGTAGTGAAAACAGCATTGTGCCCATGGACAAACTGGGCTTCTGAAGTCACACTGTTTTGTTAGAACGTTGTAATTTTTCAGTGAAATATGTATCTCCAAGGCAATGGTAAAAACAGTAATGAGAGTTGTGTGTGTGAGAATTGTGCTTCATTTTGAATTCAAAGTATTCAGAAGGTCCTCTTTTTCCTAGTTGGTTTATTTTTCACTGGAAAATATGTTCTGATGACTACTAATTAATCCTGATGTGTATTGGTCATTCTAAGATAAAAACAAAAGCTCCCTTCACTGCTGAAACATCTCTAAGGAATTAGAAAACTCTCACTCTCTTCAGTACTAGAAAGTTTAGTGATTTGTTGTTTTTCAGCTCTATTTCTCTGCTTCTGTGCCTCTACCATTGTGTCTCAGTATGGCAACTGTGTCTCATAAGCCTAGACCTTTTCCACCCTTCCCTAGAGGTTTTGAGACCAACTTCAGGGAGGGATGGGGGATTCCCTTGGGCATGGGTACTCCCCTCGTGCCTCCAGCCAAGCTGCAAGGAGCCCAGCTGGTCCTCTGGGGAGGTGGAGACTGATCTTTCAGTTGAAAGCTTGGAAAATTCCAAATGAATCCCTGGAAAAACATGAATGTTTGAACTAAATCCAGACATCTTGGAGTTCAGTTCCCAGAAAAATTTAATGCGTGTAAGAAGAGCAATGGCATTCAGAAGACTCTTGAGTCAGCTCATTGCAGTCAAGCTTATCCAGCACTATTGATAAATTGAAACCCTAAAAAAAAAAAAAGCCCAAACAAATAAAAAAGGAGCCAAGATTGTGTCTCCTCTTATAACGTTGGGAGTAAGTGTTGGAAAAAAGGGATGAAGTGAGATGCTGAACATGCTCCTGGATCTGGCAGTTTGGAATATTTTTGATTGTGTTACGTGTATCACCTGTTTGGAAGACACTAGCTAGATGTGTTATTCTCCATGGAGAGAAATGCTTTTCTACATTTATTAACTTTGTTATTGGGAAAAATAATGTAATTTCTGAATGGGCATAAAACTTAAAACAAGGTATATTGCTTTTTTTCTTTATTTAAAAAAAAAAAGGAGTAATGTTGGATGCCCATGCTGAGACCAATAAGCTAATTTGCTGAGCCTGGTAGCAAGGTCATTTTTGAAAATGTCCCTTTCAAGTTTGTTTATTTGTTCAACTATTTACTTCAAATTAACTTTGAAAATGTAAGTAATAGGGAGTGACATTTTCATTCCGTTTGTTTTGGAAATGGCAGATATAACATACGCTTGCTTGTTTCCTCATCTCTAATATGCATATATATGTTAAATCTGCTCAATATTTCATGAACTGTTTTTAGTCTGAAGTTTTAACAAGTTTAGTCTCCTCCGATCAAAGGGAAAAATCACAGGTCAAATTATTAACTGAACCTGTATAGGCAATTGGAAGGCATTTTTCCCCACTTGGTCCATAACTGAATGTCTAATCTGCCACAGCTCCTTGAATGTAAAAGCAGCAATTGCTCTGCACTGGAGACTCCTGAGCCAGTATGTGGTTGCCTAAAATGAAGATTTGTAGTGATCAGAAATACCAGTGAAGAAGCTGGAAGACTGATGTGAATCTTTAATCTACGAAAACAACAGTTTAACTCTGTCTCAGAATTTTCAGACAGCAGTAGCTTATGGTCAGATTCAGTGTGGAAAGCTCACATTTGTGTGTTTGTTGTGATCTCGAGGCAAACATCTGTTTGGCAATGTGAATAAATTTAAAATCAAGTTAACCTCATACGGAAATATTTGTTGCAAGTGAATTTGAGATTTTTACATCAGGAACAGAAGATTACTCCATACTGCTTACTCTCAGTACTCTGGATTTCTGATCTGCTAGTGTCTATTTTATATAAAGCAACAAAAGAATGAGAGGTTAGATCACCTAGACCGGATGACACTCGTCTTGGATTACTGCAGGGAATAAAGTGTGAAATAACAGTGGTACTGATGAGGACACGTGATATAACCTGAAAAATCAACAGCTGCTCGTGACAACTGATGAAGCACCAGTGTGGGATCTGCCTCCAAACTGGAGCAGCAAGGTCCCGGAAATCAGGGAATGGGCAAGCTGCCTGGTCACTGCAGGGGGACTGAGTGAGAATCTTGGGACAGCATAGGGCAGCACATGAGTCAGGGGTTAAATTACCTTTTCACCCCAAAGGTGGAATCTTACATCTGTTAGGCTTTGCAGATATGAAGTTACACAGATGTAGGACTGCATATGAACACAGAGCAAGGGAAGTCCAGCTTAGTTGACCTGAGTTACTTGGTTTTTCAGAAGACTTTTTCATTGAGTTATCTGTCAGAATTTGGAGTACGTATCATGAAATGCTGACAATAATAATTAAGAAGTGAGTATAACTTCTGCCAGCTCTCATCTCTGTCCTATCATTTTAGTCAGTAGGTTCTTAAATTTCTGTTTGTTTTGGTCTGAAGCGGTTCATACATTTTATATTTTACCCTGGAGGTAGATAAACACAGCTCATCAGTGTATCTTTATTCTTTTGTGTCCGGGAAATCTGCATGCAGTAGTCTGCTTCATCAAATATTCCTAATACTTGAATAGCCTCAAAAAAACCCCATGGAACCAAATCTTCAAAGACAAACCCAGCTAGGACATGTTCTCTTAAAACTCCAGATGAGAACTGCTGCCCATTCCAAATGCTGCAAACACTTGAAAGCGTGTGTGTGTGTGTCTGGAAGCATCTGTGTAATTCACAACTGCAACCTCCTGCTCTCAGCAGTGATGTTAAATGGCAATCCAAGAGGCATCTGAATGAGGGAGATGAAGAATTCTGTGGACTTTAGACCCTGAACATCCACTACCCTTAGGGCGAGCGATCCCTTTATATGATAGTATTGACACACTGAGATAAAGCTGAATGTATAAATTTCCATCTGTTTGTGAACCTGTGTGCTCTTTGGAGAGGCAAAGTGTTTCATAGGCCTGTCAACAAGGTACTTTTTCATTTTCAGAAAATTCACGTTTGGAAAAAAAACGGAGAGGAGAAAACATTTGGTAGAGACTGTGAAGGACGACAAAAATCTCCAAGTAGATTTTGGTGTGCCAGGAGCTTTGTATCATGGCGACACTTTAAATGTCAAGTAATGCGTGCTGGCAAAAATGGCCTAAATTCACAGAGAGTGATGTGCTCTGGAGCTGTGGAGTTCTCTAAGGAATAAAAGTCACTGTGGATATTTCAGTGAGAATATCTAAACAGAACATTACTGCAGCTGGGAAAAAAAAAGGGAAAAAAAAAGATGGAAGAAGGGTCTTCTGAGGAACACAGTGGAGGCTAAGTAGAAATTTAAGTGAGTAAATGCGTTCATCCGTGTCTTCTGTATTTTCTCAGGGATCAATCTCTGCTGTAATAATCTTATTCTGCTTACAATAGTTGATAAAAGAGTGCAATTTCACTGTAATTAATCAAAAGCAGCACTAAGGTAAGAAATCTTTGCCTAACTCCTACTCTTGCCTTGCCTGCATAGATCTTGAATGAAACTCACCAGGTGTTTCCATATTTACTGAAATTCCCTTAAATCAAGGTTTTCCCTAAGCTTTGCGATAGAAAATGTTGGTCTAATCATTGTGAATTGTGAAGGAATCACTGGAGTCCTTTGGCTGGAGAGGAGGTCCTACAAGGAGCAAAGCTCTCTACTGCTGAAGATCTTTATTTGTTGCGTTGTTTTAAGGAAAGCATTTGAATTGCTGTATATTGTTACTTCTCTCTTTTCTGGTGAATATGTAGGCAATTGTGAGGAACAGAGAACAGCTCTGTGTTCAAGTAGGAAACTGCTATTTTAGATCAGGTTTGAAAAGATTATTTTGAAACTGAAGATTGTGCCCTTAGAAAAAGCATCAGAGGTGTGGGGAGCTGGAAAGACTACAGGGATTGGTAAATTTAACCCTTTAAAGAGTTTTAGCTTGGGATTTATGCCCCTCCATGGGAAGGAAATAGCCAGTCACTTTTGGAAAAACTGGGTTGCGGGGGTAGAGCTGTTACCCTCCATCAAGGTCTGAGATTTTGCTTTCAACAGGGATGCATCTCACATCATTGTATTCAGCAAGTCGTGTCAGAATAAGTGTGGCCACTACAAATTAATACTAAAAGCACTCAGCAGTTCCTGATGGCAAGAATCTCTGCCCAAAGGGAAAATGGTTATGGAACTGTAGTATCTCTCTCTCCTTCCCTGAAATGAGGCTGGGAGTTAACTCCCATAGGCCAAGCTGGGATGAGTTAAGGCAGGGAGGTGAGCCACACGAGGAGCTGTGGAAGCTCTCGTTATGCAAAAGGATGGGTTTGGTGTCTCACTAGTGATACTGGCAATTCACTGCTCTGTCTCAGGAAGGCTTTGGGTCCGGGCATGTAACTGCAGCCCCCTGGGCTTTCTCTTCTCTTGAGAGACAAGGGGGCTGACTCAGTCCACTCTTTAAGGGCTGCCTGACAGTTCCCTTTGCTGTACACGCCTCTGTAGGTTTTCAGGTGAATCTTATTTCCTTCCAAGCAAAATAAACAGATGACCTTTCTTCATAGCTGCTTTAGCTAATATGGACATCTCTGCAGGATGCTTTAGGTGTGAAAATTGCCATGTAAAATATTTAGCATAGTGGTATTATTCAAGAGTTGCCTTTTTTTTTTCTCTTCAGGTCTTCATTTAAATTACCCCATTTGTGCTGGGATATGACTTCCATGAAAGTTGTCTAATATTAATTAGAAACAAATTGATCCTTTCCTAGTTCCTGTTTAGGTGGTCATCTATGTAAGGAGTAGTTTTTATTTTAGTGAACCAGTAGAAACATGGCTCTATCCTGTACAGTGTAGAAAGAGCATGACACAAACTGGAACTTTGAGCAGTTTGGGATTACATCCTATGGGAAAAGACAAAACTACTATCATTATAAGGTCAATAAACCCTTGAATTGATCTATACTGATATTTTTCTGGGTTGCATCCTCTTCTGCCGTTCCTTAGGTAGGAAGGAAATGGTTTTCTGAAAATGCTTCTGCTGATGTCAGCGTTGGTGTTCCTAAACACAAAACAAATTCAAACGGTCTGGGCTTCAGTGACAGCTCAGCACTTCTTGGTCCTGGTCAATATGAGGCTTAGCTATCTTATAATTTATTTGGCATTCATTTGGACCTCTTTCTGAATTTTACTTGTTTCACGTCTGTGTTGCTTGCACTAGAAAAAAATGTGCTAGCAAAGATTTTTGCCTTTGATCCATAGGAGAGGCACCTCTTTCTTTGTTTTCTAGCTATTTGGCATTGCTGTTGAAATATTTTTCTATGAAAAACGTATTTCAGTCTGCATTGTCCTTTCTATTAGCAAAATTACTGATAAAACTGTAATTATACTCTTTCTCTTAGGTCAGGCCTCTTGATGCTTTTAAGGGGAAAGGGTAAGAAAGGCTTCAGAAGCGCGCTTTAATTTAGAGATGCATGTGAATTTGAAGAGATTTACAATGCTTCTCTTAAAACAATGCAGAGCTGAAGTCTACAGGGCTTGAAATTGGAAGAAATCTGAGAAAACAAATGGAGCTGTTGGACTGTATAGAAAATGATTGTCTGCACAGCCCAGTGAACTAAAGGGAATTGCAGGAATAAAAAAATGCATGCAGCTGAATTCCCAGATTTTTTTCTCCATCTTGAGTGCTTCTCATGGAAGATCACAAATGGGCTAAAATAGTTTAAGTCCCTACAGTGTATCTATCCTCCTTAGCAACCCAGTCTTATGCTGTAGAGGCTCTAAGCACCTTCACTTCTCATTTGTGATGCCGTTCACAATTTCCTGGGGACACCTGGGACATGTTGGCCTTACTGGGGAAGAGTAAGGGGGAGTAAGAGTACTGGGGAAGTACTGGTGTGGATTAGTTACTGTGCAGAGTTATCTGGCAGCTGAAAGACAGCCAAAGTGTTTTAGCAGCCTGGTGGAAGAGGCTACTGAGGCACACTTTGATTGCATTTAATCTAAAAATACTTCAATCTATTTAACCTAAATAGACAGAGAAAAAAATTTGGGCAATGCCTAGCACCTCCATGTTTTATAGAGAATTTGACCTGTATCAGTAAGAAAGGAAGATGTTTATTTTTTATGTGGTGAAGGCATGTCATTCCCACCCACCTCGACCTCCAGAAATGCTCTGAGAATGATCAACTGCTGCCCTTTTACAGTTGCTTTCTAAGCACCATCAATAACTATCCCGTGAGCAGGAGCTGTGGTGTGTTATAGCTTCGGGGATGAGTGGCTAGTGCTTTATTTCCCATACATGTGAGCTTTGAGATAACTGTGAATCCTCGAGGGATTTGGATTTACTATTGATATGCAGACAAATCCCTAAGCCTGACTGGGATTTGCTTGCATTGAGTTTGGATTGCTCAAGGCTGGAGATGGGCTGAAGTGGCAGTATTTAGTCACACTGCTTCTGGTTCCTCTGCCAAAGCTGGTTGTTTATTTTATGATCTAATTGACATAATGTCTCTCTATTTGCTACTTTTTTATTTTTCTGAACAGTGTTCTTCTTAGTCTAGAAGAAACAAAATTGCATTCTGTGGGGTGAAGATTCTTGGTCTAAACACTGATAAAAAAAGGCTGGACACGAGTGGCTTCTGGTCTAGAGGGGTGTTATTGGAGATTTATGTGGAGCTAGAACAGTTGTTGCTAAATGCACTCCTTGAAACTGTTTTGAAAGAGGAAATAAACTATGGGGTGCTGAAACTTGTCTCTAAGCTATTTAAAATGAGAATTAACTGTGGAGTTGGGGGGAAGATCAATTGTAGTGAAAGAATGGACTATAAAATAAGGGTTGCAATTCTGTGCTGATAAGGCTACTTTTCTTCATCTGCACTACACTGCAGTTAACTCAGGCAAGGATGGACTGTGCATTAGTTATTACCCATTTGGAGAGAGATTTAGTAGTCACTGTAGATAAGTCTATGAATATTTCTGCTTAGTGCTCAAATAGAGCAATAGTAATTCGATCAGTGAAATGGAACAGTTTATGGCTGGGAAAAGACTGAATAGAAAAAGTTTTACCAGCTTGAATGGCTAGGAGAGCAAACAGAAGGCAGGTAGGGAATGCTAAGTTAGTCTTCCCGTGATGTAAGAGCCAAGGAGCCCCAAATAAATTTGTCAAGCAGGTTTAAAAGAAGAGGAATAACGTTTGCTTACAATTCAATATTATGTGGCGGTTTTCATTGCCAAGCAATGTCATGGGGACAAACATACCTGTGTTAAAAGTCCAAATAAATGAACACTGAGAATCCACTGGTGAACAGGAAGTGGGAGGATTGGATGCAGCCCATTCCAAGGAGACCAAAGCTTTGCTTTGCTAAAGCTAAGATGGATAGGTGGAAGGCAACAAACCTTTGGACGTTCTCAAGCTTCCTCTATTAACACCCATTACTAATTTGCTGTGAGCAAGAGCTGCTGGCTTAGGTAAACATTTGGTCTGCCTCAGTAAGGTTGGCTCTCTTAGTCTTAGTGCCTGTCTACAGTGGACAGAGGTGAGATTATACTGCCCTTGCATAGTACAGGCTGGGAGCTTGAGTCTGAAGAAGAGTTCGTCTTGTTGATGTGATACTGAGACTGATCCAAAAACCCCTACCTGCAGGATTGCTGGATCCTGCTGGCTTTGAGTGGCTCGATGTGAGATCCATCCACGTGGAGGCAATTGCTGTCACTGAGGTGTCAGGACTGCATGTGAATTTTAACCAGATATAGAGACCACCCTTGCTGCCCTCGCCTAGTACCTCCCTACTAGCCAACTTAGTTGTTATGTTACTTGGAAGAGCCTAATTCCCTTCCTCTCAATAAAATATTATGTAGGGAGCCCATATTTCTTTGTGGGGCCAGTTATCTAAAAATGTATCTACAAGACTCCACATTAAAATACATGAATCTGCTTCTGCCTCAAGCTGTTGTTCTGGAGCCTGTTTTTTTACAGATGGTTCCTGTTATGTATCATTGTTTTTATTTGTGCTGAAAGCTGAAATTGTAGCTGTCCTCATGTGTGTTTTAATGGTCTAAAACCAGTTAGGAACTGCTGAGAAAGTTCACTAAGCTTGAACTAATCCGTGTTACCCACATGCTTCTAATTTTGCTGTTGAGGGCTTTGAAAATCCTTCAAACTTCATAAAGCTCAGTCTGAAATAAGCAATTTTGCTGAGCTGCCAGACAGGGAAATTGTTGCATTTGTCAGATCTCTGATGTGTATGCAAGGCCATATTGCAAGAAACAGGAATGGAAGCTGGGTTTGCTGTCTTTTTTTTCCACTTCCCTGATGCTCTAGTCTTGTTGCAGAGTTGCACAGAATGGTGCTGTCCACTGCACACTGATGTGGCTGTGTTGTGCCATTGCAGTTTTATACTAGTTAAAAGCTGATTTGTGAGATATTGAACACTTGCTTTTTTTTTTTTTTCTTTTGGCCAAAACTGTAGTGAAATTTTTTGCAAGGCAGTATCATTGATTTTAGCAAGCTCAGTATATATCCACTCGTCCTTCAGCATGTGGCATCCTGGAGATCCATGCCAAAAAGAGATTCCCTACAGAAGCTGGCGCGTAGTTTCCAGGAAAAACAATTAAGAATACTTTCTAGTTCTTGTATATGTCTACACAGTGCCCTCCATGAGTCCTCTGAGGTTTGCCTTTTGCATTAAGGAAGAGCAATGTGGTTTAAAGAAAAAAAAATTAACTTATTGTAAAACCTCATCTCTTTGCTACAGTTTCCAGTTCAAAAGTATTTTTGTCTTTTCCTTCCTTTAAAAATTATTTTTCTGTTTAAGCATCTTCTCTGACTGGCTGGAGCTGCGGTTAAAGTAGAAGTCAAGCAGGTGCCCTCAGTCCTAGCACAAGACTTATAGAGCTCCATGAACAAAACAAAAATGTTGAGTCAAATGATTTTTTTTCAGTTAGCTTAGTCTACCTTTGATCTCAAAGATCTCACTGTTATGCAAATTAGAAAGAAAAAATGCTTTGTTTTGCTCATGAAAAAACTAACCAACCAAAAAAAACCCCACAAACCCCTCCAAAAAACAACCCGCCAACCCCAAAATGTAGGCAAAACAGACCTTATGCGAAGAAATGTGGAAGAGAGAAGAAAACAAGATATCAGAAGAACAGAATTAATTCTTAGCTGTATATAAATTATCAACGTTAAGGTGCGTGGGATCAGATTGCGTTGTTTCTGATTTTTTGCTGATTTCAGTTAGGTCTTCTGCACCCTTGGGCTGTTCTTCTGAGAAATATCTTTGGCCATGGAAAACATAATTTTCTGGCACCAGTGTTTTGGGGGAAAACTACTGTCTCAGCTCTCTGTGAGATCCAAGGCTGACCTTTCTACACTGGAACAAGTGGTTTCCCACCATCTGTGCAGACCAGGATTGTTGGACTCAGAACACGCCCCCTTCGCTTGGTGATCCCTGCTTAATATTGACCTCCAGGGGTATGAGTAATGTGGTATGAAATCAGGAGCGTTGGGTCAGTGGAGGCTGGTGCCACGTGAGCTGTCTCCATCCTCTTCTGCGAGCAGCTGAGGAATGGTGTGGGAGGCACCCACTTGGGAGAACACGTTTGACACATTCATGGGTGCAAATATCAGCCAAAGGAGCATCCAAAGGACCATCCTTTGTCTTCTCTCTTGTCTCTTGTACATGTTTGGCACCTCTCACCTTTCTACTCCAGCAGCAAGGGCTTGGAGAATGAAGGTCTTATTGCTTTAGCTGTCTGGAGAGATGTTCTCCTGCCAGCTACCTTAGCCTAGAAAAAGAGAAAGCTGTAGGTCTTGTTAAATATCACTCTCTTCTAAGATATAGAAAAATAGAGTTTTGGGGGAGTTTACTGCTTTTCTCCACAGTGGGAGTGCCAGATGAGTGGGATTTGTTAGTCATTAGCAGAAGTAACAAGGATATTCTGATTTGCCTGAAATGAACAACCTGGGAAAATCACATGACAGATTGATTACATGGGGTGCCCTGTTTTCTTTGTTTAAAGTCTGTAAGTTCACACAAGGACCTGCCCTTCTGCCTGCTCATTTCCAGAACACTTCTGAGGTGTACCCAGTGCATAGAGCTGCCTCCAAGCACATTATGTATCACAAGGTAATGCGTCAAACTGAGAGAAAATAGATGCTTTGACAGAGTTCTGCACTTAAAAAAGCAACATTCCTCCTAGCTTCCAATCTTTTTGGTTGGCTATTTTAAAGAAGTATTTTCCCACAAAAGCAATTTATTGCCAAGTCTATACCAGCAAAAATGGAAAGTGCAATCACTGTTTTGAATTTGAAAGGTCTGGGAGGGGAATGATAGGGGGTACAAGAAGTGTGGTTTGTTAGCAATGACTGCAAGTGATTGCATTGTTTGATTTATTTTTGTTAAAGTGCTCAGTTCTGCTTCTTCAAACACTACTTCACCTCCCTCTTTTCCCTGTTTTGACTCTTGAAAATTAGAGAAAGAGAACAAAAGCTATGCTTACCTACCTTTTTTTTTATAAGCAATGCAGGAGAAGGAGGTCTTTAGAGGGGATTTGAAAGGGAAGAAGATAAACTGGTGCTGGAAGTAAACTTAAGAGGATACAGAATCTAGTCTGTGGTGGATAACAAGGAGAGTAAAGTAATAAAAATAAGAATAATATTTAAGTTGCTCATGGTTTTGGAGGGAGTTATGGTCAAGGGACCTACGAGGAAACTGAATCATGCTTTTTAATGCCTTCTTGACATGGAAGAATGCATCACATACTGGAAAGACTCTATTGTCAATAAAGCATTTAATTTTAATTTGAAGGAACTGGAAAGACTGTATTTTCCATATGTGTCTCTATTAAAAATAAGAAACCTATTTTTGGGGAGGAAATGACACTTTTAACCTTTTATGTGATATCTGTATTAGGTACTGTTTTGTGTGTTTAAAAAATCATTAGAGCCCCAAGTGGAAAGTCAAGACTTTTCATCCCAGGCCTTTCCAATGAGAATATCTTTCCTCTTCTCCAAACGAACCTGTATGGAATTAACTTCTTTTGTCTGAAATGACCCAAGGGAGCCATTTAGGACTCCAACAGATCTTATATATGTTAAAGTTATTAGGCATTTTTGAAAACTGTAGTATACACCTCTTTTCAAATAGTACCTTTTGTTTTAAGATGCACCAAATGGTTCACCAGTGCTCTGCTTTGGTAGAACCATATTTTCCTCACCAAAATGAACTGATAATAGATAATAGTATTGCTGAAAGGGATTTTGTAACAGTGACTGCCAGGTTCACTTGTATGTTGAGTCCAACTCTTAGCATGAACTCTTAGTGCCAGGCAGTGGCTATATAAATAAATACAACTGAGGACACTGCCCAAAAGCATTTAACTGCAGCAGGCTGAATTAATGCTGAAGGAATGGAAATCTCAGCATGAGAATATACATTAGCTAGCAGATGGAACTGGGATGGGAATTTTCTAGTTGTGCTGGGATTTTTCCAGCTGTAACAGAGCTGTCCCAGAGAATCAGGTCCACTATTGCTGCTCATTTGTGTTTGCTCTGAAGCAGTCTCCACGGACTAACAACAGAGAGGGAGACCCAGCCAAAGTGCAGCATTGAAACTGATGTCCCAATGTGAATTGATAGCTGGAAAAATTGCAAGTTTGTATATAGGTAATCGAAATGTAAAATGTGACCTTCCTCCTTTCTTTCTTCTGGAAGTGAGTACAATAGAGTCAGCCCCTGGAATCCTTGAGTTGTTGGCTTTGAGGTGGAATAATTTAACCCAAAAGCTTATCTCTGCAAGAGGAGGAAACCACACACACCAGCAGCTTCTGAACTGCTCATGTAGTGCTTCAAATGGCAAACCCCAGACTACTGGAGTCCAATTATTCATTGTCACGTGTTTTATTGGCAGGCAGGAGTTATGAGGAGAAGGTGGAGAACTTGCCTGAACTGGGTGGAGTGTGGCTTGTGAACAGTTAGTTGATGCAGCCAGTTTAAGTCTGTTTACAAGACGTCCTGTTCAGATTTTTCCTTTATTCTTCCTCCACCCCTGCACTGATGCTGCAACAACACTTGGCAGCTTGCTGTTGAAATATATTCCCTTAGTGGTGGACTTCTCTGGATTCCCTTCTTCAGAGGTACCAGAAGTTGCTCATGAGTGCTAGTCTTAGTGTGTTAACTGCATTTTTCTGTCAAAGGCTATTTTTGCTCTATCTGCAGTTCTGATGGTGTTTTTGACCTCTCTTGTCAATCCCTCACTTGTAGAAATGGACCTGAATTCCATTTCAGGATATCCCCCAGCCGCAGTACTGCAAGGGGTGTCCCAGCCTTGCTGTGATGTGGGGCACCAGCGGGTGGCTGTGGCTTTAAGGAAGTGGCTAAGTAGAGTGCAGTCCTTCAATTTGGGGAGCACAATGCTGAATTACAGCCTGGAGTGCTTGTTTCCATACTGGACACTCGTTCATGACATATGGAAAAAGAGTGCTATGAGACTGCAAAATCAAACATGCAAAAGTTAGGAAATGCCAGGATGTGAATTTTCCCACCTGCTTGCACATATTCCTTACAATTCACTCTTTAATTACACAGTTGAACAGTGTTTTTTCCACAGAATTTCTGCATCCCTCCGTGCATGGGATGCCCACTGCTGTTTCAAAGCAAAGCTATTTAGTATTTTGTTTTTTCCTCATTGCTCCCCATGACTTTATTCAGGCTGCACAATGAGGGAGGAATTACGGATGCCATTATGGTTTTGTTTTGTTTTTTGCTCATCTTCACCACAGCATAAGGGCCCAGGGTTCCATGAACACCCTTTGCAGTGGTCCTGTCTGATCCTGGATGCTGTCCTGACCCCATTCACCAACCATGGGAATATAGGAACACTGAGGATGCCCTTTGGACAAACAGGCTCACCAAGTGTTTTTGATTTCATTATCTCCATTATTCTCCTCATTCCCAGTGCCCTGTTCCAAATCCCAGTCCAAGTTTTTTCCTCCTCTTACCTGGCTTTAAAAAATAAATTGATATGGTAATTTTTTTGTTACCTATGTGTGATTTTACAATCCGTTCTGGTGATATCCTGCACCAGAATAGAACACCAAGCCTCTTGTGAATATAATGCTTAGAGAACCACAGGGGAGAAAAACACTAAAGACTAGGAAAGGTAAAGTTGTTTTTACACCCACACTCCATCTCTTTTCATATTATTCTTGGTATTGTCTGTTTCAGTGAAATTTCTCTTTTTTTCCCCTCTTTAAGTAGTGCTTTGAGAAGATGCAAACCCCACCCATCAGCTTTCTTTTAGTTGGTAGGTTAGCACAGCATTCTGTTACCAATAAACTGTAATAGATGTAGAAAAGAATGTGTGGGGCTGCTGGCTTCAGGTAAGGGTCTGAAAGCCTAGCTCTGATTTCCGTCAGTGCTCTTGAGTTTTTGTAGGAAGCTGAGCAAGCCACCAGAGTAATCTTGTTTTCTTTTTCATTTCTAACAGCCAAAATAATGTTTCTCTACCTTGGTAGTACCAGTAGGAAAATCAATGGATGTCAGAGGATGCTGGAATACTCATTGCGGCAAAAGCCAAATAAGTTGATTGGTTTTATACTCAGCTGGTTACATTTGAATTGATTTACCAGTATATTAGCTTCAAAGGCAATCCCAGTATAAAATATATTGACATGTAGCTGCATCACAATGATTCATACATTTGCTGTAGTCAATATCACAGATTGTGTTTAGTGTTTACATTTTGTACGTTCACTGAGTTTACCCAAAACATGGAGTTATTTCTAGTCCCGGTCTTTATGTAAAGCTGAGTTTTGGAGTCCGAGCTGGCAAAGCACTGCTGTATTTGATTAGTAAAACCTAAAACAAAGCAACTGACTGTTCTTTTCGTCTGCGTTAGTGTACATTAGTGCACTCCGGTTCAGTAAAGTTTCTTGAGAGTCTTCTTTCAATGCCATATAATTAATTCACTGTCATTATGACTGGGCTTCAGGCTGACCCACTTGCATGGTGGTCAATCTGCAATCAAAGTAGTGACTAGATCTCTTTTGACTTGACCATATTTAAAATAAAAACAAGGGAAACACCAAAGCTGTAAAATGAGTTGCCCAAATTTCAGTTTTTCACTAGAACTTCTGTTTCAGGCAGTACTGTATGCATGTATAATGTATATTACCCCGAAAGTTATTCTTGTTTGAATTCCATCTCTTTATTCAAGATACTGTAAATATGTGGTTTTGAAAAACCATAGTTGTTTCCAGATTAATGTGTAAGATCACTGCAGCATTTGGAAAATTCTGGTCTTTTTTGTGTGGTTTTTTTTTTTTCATATGTTTTCTCTGTTTCTGATTCACATAATCTACAGAGAATTTCACATTCAAACAAACCTAAAAACTCTTTAATGTTTGCTAATCTGTTATTCTAATCTGCACAAATGGATCAGCTTTGTCATTGCTTCTACCTTCTGCAAAGCCCTGAGCTCATGTGAGGTAGGGCACATACCTTTGTACAGAATATGTGGGGAAAAAAATTCCACACAGATCTATTGCCCCAGACCGGCAGCATTTGGCTTTGTGGTTGTCATGGTGCAAAGGACCACAGGCTGCTCTGCTTTCTAGACTAAGAACCACTTTCTTTTATGGATCTAAATTAGGGATGAAGAAGGGAATATTCTTTTTCTGTATGCAGTCTCTAAGGTTTTGCACGCCTAGAAGAGCATATTAATAAATCAGGCCTGATTTTTATTTCCCCAATGTGACTTCTGTTTGGCAAGCCTACTTACAGATCCAATCTTAATTTCACTTTATTAGTATTAATTCTGTGTTAGAAAGCAAAGTTCAGTAGCAGTTCCCAATGAGTTGGTCTCAGTCACACTTCAGGAGATTCATGTTCTAAGCAGCATTGAACAGCAGAATCCAAAGTAGAAACAATTATGTAGAAGTAGTCAGAAAATACTGGGTTTTGGTATCCTTTTTTGATGCCCCCAAACCCAGGAATTTATCTGATATTTTGTCTGCCAAATGTACATTTTTGTATGTGATCTGTAGACTTTATTCTGTGTATGAATCTCAAGGTGGACTGGAGTTTCTCTGGTCAAAGTATGGGGAATTTTCCTTGACGCTTCAGCATCTGTGTAGTGCGTGATGTCTCTGCCCATGTCCTCTCCTTTGGGTGGGCACTGTGCAAACTGATCTGGCACATTCTTCACGGAATCCTTTTCAAGGCTCTAGCTCTGCTCAGTGAAAGAATGATGGCATTGCAGTTAGGACAAATGGAGAGACAGGACATTTTGGCACAAATGGATGAAGAAACAGATATGGCTTGAGTCATCTGTGTTCAGATCTGCCAGGTTGAAAGTCTCCTCAGCACAGCACAGAGTTAGTGCTATCCAGTGATGAGAGATAAAATGAGTATCTTGAGGAAACCTGACTGCTCCTGTCTTGGCCACTGAAAAGATGGAACCTGGATGAGTAATTTCACACCTGTGCTTCCCTTCCACTCGCCATTAGACCAATAGCTCGTAACCACGGGGTCTATCGTTCATGGCTCACATTCCTAGCTCAGGAAAGCTTTGATGTTTGCTGTCAGCTCACGCTATAATGGTGATAGTCTCTGACACAGCAATCCAGAGTGATCCTTTCCAGTCCTCAGCACACAGCCATGGGTGGCAGGGCTAGATAAAACTGAGACACAGACACATTGTGAGGGGGCTGGAGCACGGCAAGGCATTTAGACTGTTACTTTTATTAAAGCTGCCCTTTCTTACTCCTACTCCTCCTCTTCCTCCCTCAGATGATGATGACACTGATTTATTTGTTTTACTTCTATAGTTAGCAAACGTGGTTACTGAGCCAAATTAAAAATAAAGCAGCAACCCTTCTCTGTTCTAACACTGTGAGAGCTGCTTCTGTTGAAGCTTTGCATTGCAGAGAGGGTATCAAGTCCTACCCCTAACTGGAGAGGTTGTGCTCCAGATCGACACACTCTGGAGTAACTGGCAATTTCTGTCCTCTTTCTCTCTTTCTCTCTGCCTGTGACTTCAGGCACATGAGCATTAATGTCATCTTGGTTAAAGAGTGAGGTCCCATTTCCATGGAAACATGGGGGAAATGTCTTTGGAGTTTTAAAGGTCCTTTATTTATTGGGTAGCATTTTAATCTCCTGTTTAAGCATTTAAAACAAAGAAGTCTGCAGTGCTGGAATCTTTTAAGAGAGATTGAGTTAAATGAGGGGGGCAATTATAAAAATGACATTTAACTTTGTTCTGCTCTGTACTCCTGTAAAAATACTTCAGCTGGTGAAAAATCAACCTAGTTAGCCTGAAGCCAATGGAACTAGACTAATTTACCACAGCCAAGACTTTGTGTCAGAGGTCTGGCAGCCTGTGGATTAGATTCCTAAGGGAAGCAATGGGATTTTCATCACCTGAAAGTAATATCTAAAAATTATAAACTACCGAACAGGTATGGGGAGTTTTAGTTCTTCCTCAGCTCTAGATGAACAAAGCAACCTAAAAATTTCTTTAGAATTTATTATGCTCATGGATTTCCTGATGTAAGGTTTATTTGTGTCTAAATGATTTAATTTTTTTGCATTGCTTAGTGTCAAAGGAAGCCAGTAACTGTGCAGATATTTTTTGTTTTAATGTGGGTACATATGGTTTCCTATTTAGTATGAGATGCATGATATTGAAATTACTAAATATGTTTAGTAAATTACTAAATATGAAATTACTAAATACTAAATTACTGTGAATTCTCCATCTTGATCTTTGTTTTCCTGTAAGTTATTTGCAATATATTACTGTAAAGACTAACTAAATACTTTAGAAGGTACTTGGTGCCATGAAGAGTGCATGGAAAGATGGAATGCACAAAAGGCAAAGTAAAGAATATGTTTAAAAAGGCTTAACTAGTGGCATGGGAAATAAGAGTCTTTAACACAGTTACTGAAGCTGAGGGATAAAATACTGGTCCAGTCAATGCTGATGTTAGGGTTATTGTATTAGACGAAAACCTGGTTCAACCAAAGATTTTTAACATTATACCTCCCTTTTCTTCACCTTACAAATCACCAAATTTTTTTCCACATATAAGCCAAGTCCCCATTTGGATTTAAAAAAAGTTTCCTTTCTGTCACCTGTTGAACAGAAGCTGTTCCTGTTTATTCTGCATCTGAACTTTGTTCTTTTCTGATAACCTTCAGAAAATTCTGCAATTGCAAATGTCAAAACCTGCTTGGAATAATGACAACTACATATATGTGTCTCTTGACAGAGTGCCAAAGGAGCAGTGCAGATAATCAAACTTAAAATGTGACAAGACACCTGGAGGATATATTTATCTATAAGCAGTAAAATGAGAACACGGAGGGGCTTTGGATTCAGCAATGGCCCTAATTTTTGTTGCCATCTGATTCCTCCTCTTTTATTGCAACTGTGGAAGAGTTATGTTTTGCCTTTCTGAACCTTGCTGGTGAGGGGAGGTAACATGATTTCACTTTGAGCTTCCTGAATGTAGGACATCACATATGGAGCTGAACCAGAGATGTCAAGCGTATTTGCATTTACTTCAGCGTCAGGCAGCTCTTCAAAATTATGGGAAGATATAGGGGTGTGTAGGTGTCTGGGGGGAATATTCCATCTGGGGGGAGTAGCACCAGGCTTGTCACTTGGTCTTCAGCACAACAGAGGAAATTCCTAAATGTGGGCATTGCAGGGAGAGGCTCAGAGCACCTGAAACTGATTTCTTACTTCTGGGCAACCTACTTTTTCTGCAAGTTTCTAGTTGTCTGGTTCCTTCTGTATAGACTCTGGCCTCATTTTCTTTAGTGTCTCTCTGTCAGATGAAATTAAGGGGAAAGATGGAGTTGGTACAATTAGGCATGATAAATTCAACAGTAAGTTAATTTTCAGGGGGCTTTTTGAAGACTGGAATATTAGTGAGACAGATGATGTGCTTGAGTGTTGAATAAGTGTCCTCTCTTCGCCAAAGAAGTATTTCTCAATAAACAATTGTTAGTGCTTTCCCTTCTCATCTGAATTTCAAACCACTGACGATGGACACACTGAAGTGAACATGATCTCTGAACAAGGTCTTGTACAGATTAGAAGATTAAAATACTGGTCTAAATTTAGGATGCAGTCTTTGGGATGAGATATGATGGCAAATGCCTTTTATTTTTTTTAAAAGAAGAAAATCCAATCCTCAGCATCTGTTGAAAATATTAGCTGCTCTGATCAAAACTGAGATTGAGAGGTCTGTGGGAAAAATTTGTGTCTGAAGAAGCTATATCTTTTGCTTTATATCTACATAATTCTGGCTTGCTCCCTGTTTTATAATGCATTTCAAAATCTCAACATGAACAACTCTATAGAAATGAAATGTCACAATTTATAGTGCTGCAAACATTTTTTTTTTTTTTGCTTATGAGCTTAAAATGAAGTTACAAATAAACTGCTATTTTAGTTAATGGTATGTTTTGGCATTATAAATTAACTCATGAGATAGAACAAATAGCTTCTCTCAAGTTTCAATTGCTCTTTGTTTTTCTACTGCTGCTTCTGTAAAAGCTTCTGAAACATTTTATTGATGAGGTAATGCACTCTTGTCTGCATGTAGTACTTCTGTAACTCCAGCAAAGGTTTCTGGTGACATGCTAGACCACAAGAACGAAGCTCAAATTTATTGTGTTCCCCCAGATGGAATTACAGCCTTCATCAGTTAATGCAGCATCTCTCAAGTTTGGAAAGCTGAATCCTGACTTGTCAAGAAAATTAAACTTACAGTATTGCTGCTACCAGCTGTGTTGTTTTAAAAGCCTGCCCAAAGTGAGCAGTCACTCAAATCGACTGTGTAGGTATTCATCCTCATCTCCTGTACACTTTGATTAGCAGTACATTGTCAACAGTGTTGAAGTAATGTCATTGGCATTTGAATCATGACCCTTTTATAACCAAAATTACTGCATCAGTTTCTCTGCAAATTCAGACAGGCTTTTCTGCATTATGGATGGGCTGTGGTTTCAGTATTGCCTTTTGCAATCAGATGTCTTAAAAAACAAAGCAATCACAAGAGCAAAATAAGTGGCGTTTCTGGAGGACCTGTAAGAGTCTGAGTTAGTATCTGTCACACTGTAGATTTTGCAGTTTTTATTATTGCCCAACATATATCGTTACTTAGTTTTTCTTAGAATGCTGCTGAGTGGGAAGTTTGCACTTGATTTAAATACCAGTGTGAATGAGTGGCTTCAGAGCACTGTGTCTCCTGTAGGCACTCCCTTAGCAGTTTTTTCAGGTTATTGTCATCTGAGGGGCACAGACTTGGCCTCAATTGCAGTAAGATGTTATTAAGTGAAAGTAATTTTAACACTCTTATTTAGACTAGTGAGGATCAAGTAGTCTAAAATTTTTTTTAAGTTGAAGCATTGCAATTTTCTTAGGTAAACAGGGTTTGTGTTCTGCCTTTTGGTGTGGGTTGTAATGTTTTTATTAGCCCCCACCATACACAGAAGTTATCTGCTTCTGTGCCTCCCAACAGCAATGGGAATTGGAATGCTTTTCTCGTTATTTTTAATTTTTTCTGACAATGACTAATTTTTTTTTTTCACTCAGTTCTTGCTTGGTGCTACTTAAAAATAATTGATTTAATATAAGACTGCTAGTCTGTTAAGAACTAATTTGTGGATAATGTCTCAAGTGATCCAAAGTGGTACCATTTCCCTGGAGTCAGAGTTACACCGTATTTGCCAGTTGGGAATCAGGACTCTTGGTCCCAGCACAGCAGCTGCTGGTATCCACCTGTTCAGAAGTGGCCATCCCTGTTCAGTTCAAGAAACAGACAGTATACTGAAGAAAATCTGGGGCAAAACAATGGCAAGACTACTTCACTTAATTTTTTTATTTCTGTCTGTTTTGCTTTTCCACAGAAGAAATTTATTTTTCTTTCTTTTTTGTTGCCCAGAACTTTATCTGTGCAAGAGCTTTAGTGTAGTACTTGTTTTAAGAGAAGTTACCTGCCTCTAACTGGAAGGATCTTACTGGGTAGTTGAAATGGCCTCCCTGGTGGATTTTTCTCAGTAGGACATTTTCATAACCTTTCAGTATCACTTCATGGCTTGAAAGCCTGAATGTGGCTATAAGGAAGAAACATCACCTATGGAGTTGTCAAGATAATCTGCTGTGAGGGCAGGCAGAAAGGATGGGTTTTGTGGTCATATTAACTTCACCAGTTAGGTACTTTTTGCAAGATTGGGAAGCAGTGCATTACCCCTCTTTTCCCTGTTGCTCATGTAGATGTGTCAGGATGTGAACTCTGTCCTACCACCAGCTCGGGCTGGTTATGTTCACTTTTAGAACAGCAAAAATCAGCTCTAAGAAGTCCATTTTAATCCTAGGTTGAGCAGAAATTGGTCATGCTCACCTTAAAATGTCAGGATTTCTCTGTCTTTTGTTATGTGCCTTTTATTCATGTTCTGTCTTCTTCTTAACTATGTCCATTCTGTCTGTCTGCCCTGGTAAGGGCAGCTGTCAGAATGAAGCTGGACCAGGTTGATGCAGTAGCACACAGGTGGGAGTGTGTAGCTGCCTTCATGTCCTCCTTCTCAGTGGCTCACGTGCTGTGGGCCAGGTCCCCAGGCATGCTGCTTGGTTTGGTCAAGCTGTGCTGTCACTCGTGCCAAGGAATATCACTAGAAAGAGGGCAATGATACTATTTCAGTAGCAACCTATTCAAAATATTTCTTCTGTCACTTCTCTTCACTGCCAATTAGTATTTTGGCGAAGCCTTTGTTGGAGGGATATGCAGGATGGAGTTTCAGGGGAGAGCTTATTCCTCCCTCTAAAGTGGATGTAGTACCAAAATCAGCGTAACACCCAGTGATTCGGCCCTTTTTTTGAGTGCTGAGAAAGTGATATAGTGACACTAGTAACCTAGTCCTGCACATGGGTGTTTTTTACATCTATATTGTGATCCCATCAGATCAGATGATCTAAGGTAGTTTGGATTTCCATGCTAAGAAAAGGTCAGGTTTCATCTCATATGTGTGCAATGAGCTTCCAAAGGGTATCCTGGCCTGGCTGCTTCTGTATCTGCCAAGAGCAAAAGGCAGCTGGGATATTTTTGCTCCTGTTTGCTAGAACAATGGTCATTTTGTGATCAAGGTGTGATTTCATCCAACAGATGGTTGCTATCTAAAGAAATGGTTTCTGTGTGTGTGTCTTTTTGAATAGGTGATGCAGCAGTAAAATATGTGGAGAGGAAAAGAAATGACTGCATTTCTGTGCCTTACTGTGCTTGGTGGGGCTGATGTAATGAAGCAAGGAAAGTGCTACCTAATTTTACTTCACAGTAGTTGGATTTTCTTTCTTTTAATAATGCTGTATCTGGAGACAGTGCCAGTTCAAGGCATGATGGATAGTTCATTTTAGCTGCTTTTTAATCCAGATTTAATTCTACCTGAAACCAGCATGATTTAATGACTATTTACTCATGTGTCGATGTAAAATGACTCAGCATTCCCACACAGGTCAAATCTTAGGGGACACGTAGTTTTATCCTATGCAAGAGGAATAAGACGCTTGGATCCCATTGCTCCCTTCTTGAAAAACCCCAAGAAAATAGGATGTCAAAGTTGGATTGAATCTGGTGATTGACCTGCCTTCTCAGTGCTACAAGTGTTATTCCAGGGTAAAAGTGGGTGGGATGGTTGTACAATTGATATCTTTTGCTCTGGTAATTTTGTGGTAAAGGATTTTAATCTCCTGTGCTGTCAGTTATTGTCACATCTTAATGCTGAATGATAGAAAAAAGCCTCAGATACTGGTCTTATTCTTTCATGTTAAAAGCAGTGCATAAACAAGTAATATTTTCTTTCTATTGTGGTCTTATCAGTGACCTAATTTCAAATCAGTATTTTGACCCCAGCGACTAAATAATACACCAACACAAGAGTTAAGGGTGTGGCATTGCAAATCTCTGTTTTACACTCAAATCTCTTTCAAATTAAAATAGTGCCCAAGTAATAGGGCATGTCCTGTCATAAGGTTAATATCCATATCTCTTCCAGTTCAAGGTGGGCTTTCAGGTCATTCTGTCTGAGAATTTATCCAATTCTGAAGGAGCACCAGCAAATTACTGTCCTTTTCTGAAACTGTATAGGCACAAGAGAAACAGCACCCAGTATTACTGTAGCCAAAAACAAATTAGAAGAAAAATAAGTCTCCTTCCTCCCTGCTGTTTGCTAGTTATATGCATTTGACAGTACTTTGTATTGTGGAGGTTATTTTAGCCTGCTTGTATACAACTGGTGAGTCAACAGGGAGGAAGCAAAACCACATATGTATAATTTAACAGAATTTAGATGAAAAAAAGAAAAGGGCAGATTACGAGAAAAATGAACATTTCTTAAATTGGTTCCAAAAGAACAAAAACATAACCCAAATGCCAGTTATACCATTTGTTTACCTAGATCAACAGAGCTGCTAATGAAAGCGAAAGATCTCCACTTTAATCTTAGCCATGAAGATCACTGCTCTAGTTGATGTACTGCCTGCACTTTTCTGCCTCAATGTCTCCCTGAAATTTTCCCTATTCCAAGACTGAGACCTAGGCTCAGCCCTGTGACAGCTGTCCCTTGGGCTCAGGAGAGAATGCAACAATCTCTCTCCTGACTGAAAGTTCCTTGGCCTCTCCCTGCAGCACAATTCAGTGTCTGCTGCACAGTGAAGGCAGCAGGCCCTCACTGTGATTCCAGTGAGATTTGTAATGTTGCACGACATGGGCGATGTTGTCATCCTAATCTGATGTGAAACCTGGTGTGATTTCTCCTCCAGGCAGAAATGTTAAGGCTTGCTACAGAAAGTCTGATTTTTTTTTTTTTTTTAAAATAGTTATGTGTAACTCCAAAGTTGGCTACCAAGAATAAGCTTAAATCATAAGTACTTTTTGGTAGCTAATTCATGTTTTATTCAGAGCTAAACAGCTGGATAAATACATCATGCAGTGGGTGAGCAAGTGGTTCACGGGTTGGGCACAAAGGGTTGCTGTGAATGGGGTGACATCAGGTGGGGACCTGTCACTAGTGGGGTTCCACAAGGCTCCGTCTTAGGCCCTGTGCTCTTCAACATCTTCATTAATGACTTGGATGCAGGGCTGGAAGGGATACTGAGCAAGTTTGCAGATGATACAAACTGAGGAGGAGTTGTTGACTCCCTTGAAGGCAGGAAGGCCCTGCAGAGAGACCTTGACAAATTAGGGGACTGGGCAATCACCCAGTGGGAGATCATGTGAAGTTCAACAAGGGGTGGTGCTGGAATCTGCACCTGGGACGAGGTAACCCTGGATGTACAGACAGACTGGGGAATGAGAGGCTGGAAAGCAGTGCCACAGAAAGGGACCTGGGGGTCCTGGTCAACAGAAAGCTGGATATGAGTCAGCAATGCCCTGGCAGCCAGGAGGGCCAAACCTGTCCTGGGGGCATCAGGCACAGCCTCGCCAGCCTGGCAAGGGAGGGCATTGTCCTTCTCTCCTCTGCACTGGGACAGCCTCACCTCGAGTGCTGGGGGCAGTTTTGGGCACCACAATGTAAGAAAGACATTAAACTCTTAGAGAGTGTCCAGAGGAGGGCGGCAAAGATGGTGAAGGGCCTTGAGGAGAAGCCGTGTGAGGAGCAGATGAGGGCACTTGGTCTGTTCAGCCTGGAGGAAACTGAGGGAAGACCTCACTGTAGTTACAACTTCCTTGTGGGGGAAGAGGAGGGGCAGACACTCGTCTCTGTGGTGCCCAGTGGCAGGACCTAAGGCGAATGGCCTGAAGTTGCATCAGGGGGAGGTGTAGGTTGGGTATTAGTAACAAGTTCTTCACCCAGAAGGTGTTTGGGCCCTGGAAGAGACTCCTGAGGAAAGTGATTACAGCACCTGACAGAGATCAAGAAGCATTTGGACAATGCTCTCAGGCACATGGGGTGAGTCTCAGGGTGTCCTGTGCAGGGCCAGGAGCTGGACTTGATCCTGATGGGTCCCTTCCAACTCGGCGTGTTCTGTGAGTGGGAATTCATTTTTTACAAACACACGGGGTATTCTGAGGTTAACACCCCAGAGCAGGGTTGAGTCAGATTCTCTTTCAGTTTTGGAAGTTAGTTTTAAACTGTTTTTTAAGTTTTCTGCTTTCTGTGGACTGAAGGGAGAGTGAATCTTGTCATGAGGTGCATTTTTTCCTCATTTCTGTATTGCCATACAGTTGTTGCTGAGGAGGAGAGGGGAAGGTGGTGATTTCTTATATTTTCTACACACATCCTTCATTCCTGGTTTAGTTTTTTTGGATGAAATTTTATCCCTAAGCTTGTGTTCTTAGATCCTAGAACTTGTTAAAAGTAACCAAAACCTTTTGATTAGAATCTGAGCTTTGGATGGGGTCCTACAGGAATAGGTTCCTACACAGAATTGCTGGGAAGCTGACACTTGCTCTACGCTTTCATCTGCCATTCACTTACTGCAGTAAATCCTCTTTCTCCACCGTCTGCTGAGCTCTTTCGGTTTGTCTCAAACAGAGGGAGTTGAAAGTGGTGGACACGCATCTACTCCCTTTGAATGGGTGCATAAAAACCATGCTAGAGGGAAAGGAAGAAATTTGGGAATGGTATGGAGAGGATGAAGGTGTGAGTGATTGGAGCACGGGTAGTGCTTGTCTCACCTGGCAGCTACCAGCCCCCGAGGCATTGGGTGCCTCTTGTCCCAGGTGCTCAAAACAAGATTTTTTTAAGCACAGCAGTAGATGCTATCAAACCGTGTAGTCTTTGTGGTGAGGAATGAAAAGAAAAAGACACTTGTTGAATTTTTTGTACATCAGTGTTTCTATCTCATAGGATCCTGGGGAGGGAAAGTGGAGGACAAAACCTTTGTTTTATCTCAGATGCTGGACTTCCTTCCTTAGAAAGAAAATAGAATTTATTTAGTTAATGAATGGTAGTTTTATATTTTTATCTGACATTCTCGAGTGTTGCTCTAATGGAAAGTATATGTAGGGTTTTTTCTTCTCTCTCTCTCTTTTTTTTTTTTTTTTCTGCCCTTGAACTATGAAGGCAAAGTCTGAACTCTCTTCCCTGCTCTGCTCTCTAGACTGTGTTTGGAATGTGAAAGTCTTACTTGCTTTTCAGAAGAGAGGGTATTTCTCTGTTTTGTGTGCTTTCAAAATCTTTTGTTAGAAAAAAAAAGGTTGGATTGTTTTAAAGCTTGCTTTTGTTCTGGGTCTTTCCTTGAGTCCTAGGTATTTATATATCTGGAAGGAAGAAAATTTGATTCCTATATCAATGCTGGGTAATAAACTTGTTCTGGCATCCCCTATAATATTCCTTTTTCTCTTTAATCCACAGTCTGAAAACTGTGGAATTATTTTTCTTTTGTCTAGTAAATGTGAATCTCCATTACCTTTTCAATTTTTGTTTGCATACACAGAAATGGAAGATTTTTATTTTTAATTCCTCTGAGACCCTTGCATGCAAAATGAAAGCTTATAATGGGGAAAAAATGTGGAAATGGACAATCACAATTTTTGATGTTTTCCATTTTCAAGGAAAAGATACTACACAAAGAAGGAAAAGCACACTTAATGATTCATGGGCATGGAAAGGTTAAAAAAAATTCAGATTTGAAACAACTGTCTGAAGCTTATAGTGCAAAACTGCAAGGCACACATTGGATTTGTAGAAAAGAAGAAAAACACAGTAGCTTATTATATAGTTTATGTGAGGCTATATAGTTCTTCAGTCATAATGACATTTCAGCATGTGTAAATAGCTTATGCCAACGAAGGATCCTGGTCTGATATAGAAATTACCTTAAATTAAGTTATTTTAGAAAGCATGTGCTAGCATCTGAGTGGCAAGAAAACATTTCCAAGACTAATGTTAGAATGCTGCTCTAAATTCCTCCCTTCCTCCCTGTCTTGTTTTGTTTTCCTTCTCTCTATCTTCCAGATCAAATGGAGATTAATTGATGCCACCCTGAAAAGAGAAGTACCCTGAAAAAAACAGCTTAACCTTTTTTTTTTTTAATCTGGTCACCAGAGTGATAACATAGAATATCCTCACTCTCTTTTTATTTTGGAATATTATTAAAAAACAAAAAGTCACAATCATATAATGGTTATGCCCATCCAATTTGCTGTCACCACTGCCTGTGCTTGAACTACAGAATGCAGGTCCTGCATATCCCATGATTTTTGTCTGGATGAAATGTATGAAAAGTGTTATGAAAATGATTCCCATTCAGACTTCCTTTGTTTTCTGAAATAGTAAAAACATATCAATCTTCTGTAATGCTGATGTCCAGTCTGTGGTGCAGCTGGAAATCATTTATGCTCAGAGTTCCCTAGAGCATTTCTTGTTGTTTGCTTGGAAAGACAGTGATTAAATTTTATCATCTTGGTTACTCGATTGATTCCAGAATCTTTGAAATGTGAGCTTCTAACTCCCTATGCACATCTCTGCCCTACATAAACTCACTCAAAGGATTTTGATCCAAAAATTTAAAGATCTCTGGATCAAAACTTTCAGGTGCCTTTTATTCTGTAGAAGGATCATATAAAATCATTGGTTGTCAGTTCAACTTTAATTCTTTGGATGAAATGTGAAAATCCTAATAATAGGAACTTCAAGAAGGTTGTGCAGGGGCATGCCTATTGGATGTAAATTAAAAAAAAAAAGGATTTTAATGATGGAAAGAGTGGAGATCTAGCATAGCTTTTCAGTAGGAATAAGAGAGAAGGAACAACTGGGCTAGATTTGAAATGGGTCTTTAACTTTGTGAATTCAAACATATGATAAGTTTGAAAAAGAGAATATATGATAAGTATGAAAAAGAGTTGACTGGATTTCATGCCCTAAAAGGTCTTTTCCAGATCTGATATTCATGGCTTTAAAAGCTAAAGGCTAAAAACAAAATAAAAACCCTTTTCTGAAACAAATAGGTTTTGACTGCAGCAAAAATAAAGCAAAATAAATCAGTTCGAGAAAGCTTTTACATCTTTTTGACCCCCAGCTTTCCTAGGCTCCTTTGTTAGTCCCTTTCTCAGTAAATTACAGGGATAGAGGATACTCTTCATCTTTATTGCATCACCAACTGTGTACGACTTTTTTCCTTTCCTCCTTATGAAAATTAACACTGACATTTCTGTTACTGTGAAGAGTCCTCCCAGGTCTGTCACTTTTTGTGGCAAGAGTAATCATCACGTTTGGACGTATCTTTTCCGAATTTTTAAACAAAATATTGGGAGGAATCCTGTTGGTCCTAAAATTTAGCTGCCTTGTACCATAAGTCCCCTTCATGTTTGATCCTATTTGCTAAGAAATCTAGAGGATAAATTAAGAGTAAAGGCAAAAAAACCCTAAAGTGAGCAGAAGGAAGAAATGGGTGCTATCCATTGATATATGGAAATCCGAGCTCTGATAGGAGCTCAGAGAGAATTCCACGTGACTTTGACTTTTTCTTATTACCTGATTAATTATCCAAGTCTTGGATCTCAGCCATTTTCAGTTCCCACATTGCAGATGAGGATTGTTACAGAGTTTCCAGGGGAATACGCTGGATCCAGGGCCTGGGCAATGAAGGCATACAGGAGCAAAGTCACCCTGATTTTAGTGCAATCGAGACACTGAAGTGACTTATAGATCTGGGACAAGATATATTGGTCACCTTGATAGGAGCTGACACAAAACTCTGTGCTTTCTCTGGCTTCTGAGAAGATGAACTCTTGATGCAAGATAAGATTTAAGGGATTGAATAATTTAGCAGAGTTCAGGATCAAATTCAAACCATAAATTACTTTCCAAAAGGTAAAATTCGGTGCTTAATGTATGCCTACTGGTCAAGTGAAGCAGAGAAGAGAAAAAATATATATAATAGAGGTCTTTGGCATTTGGACTTGCACTGTTTTCACACTAAATCAAGCTCTAAGTATAATCACAGGGCAGTGAGGATTTCCATGTCTACATTAAAGAAACCACAAACATATTCATGCCACAACTTGTGAGAGCCTCTTGTAACCCACAACCCATTTCATGAATCTGTTTTATCCTTTTGGGATAGGAGAAGTAACTTGCCGTTCTTGTACCTAGAATTTGAGGGGCAAGAATACCAAAAAGCTTCCTTTTAAAGAGTGTCCCTTTGTGTACGTAACACAGAAATTTCTGCGAACGGCAATGTTGACACAGAAAAGACAACGTCATGTGGTAGAGGCACTTCCTCCGTTAACCTGATCCAACTTTCTGCAGCTCTTTCCTGCTCCTTCTGCTTTGCCTCGTAATTCCTTTTGTAGGAAGGCTTATTGGCTCTGTTTGGGTTTGCACCTGCTCAATACAAGCTGAATAAAGTGTTTGATGTGATAGATCCAAATGTTGCTACCACAACTTACTAGGGAGTCGATGTACTATATCACAGCTCTGCAGTTGCTGTTTGAGGTGCTTGGGAAGATTGTCGTAGCAGAAAGTTGTTTCACTCTCCTCAGGTCAATCTCCAGTGGACATGAGCTGCTCCAGGTACAGGAGGGCTGGGCTTGAGGCTGAGAGTAAACCTGCCCAGAGCTGCATGGGGCTGCAGTGTTTCCTGGAGATGTACCAGTTTCCATGCACCTTTTATCAAACAGCTCTGTGTGGTGAGGGGTGGAGAGAGAGTCAGGAAAGGTTTCTTTGGGGTATTGGTGATGTGGATATTGGCTGGCTGGGAAGTTACCCAAATCTTTGCTTTTCCATACACCGGTTCCCTGGGCAGCAGGGAATGACAGATGCTTAAGAAAGCGTTTCATGAGGTGTTTTGAAAGGTCTGTTTTTTTTAGTGTTAATTGAATTTCTTGCATCAATATTCACTGCTGAGGGTGCTTGAGAGTGTCCTAGGCTGAGCTGCTACTTGTGCAGATGAACCTGAGAAAAATGGAAAGTTTAATGTAGGAGGCTAAAGACCATATAGACAATAGGGCCAGTAACTAATTACTAAGATTTGATTTTGCAAAGTATTCTGGTGGAATTCAAATAAGAAACTGCTGAGAGGGCTTTATAAATCCTCTGTTAAGTGAGCTCTACTCCTAAAGGAGTGGGGTGGTCACATGGGTTTGCAGAGTGCTGATGGGGTAACCCAGAAGCAAGTTTTAATCAGAGAAACTGGTAAAGCTGCTGATACGGTGCAGGATTAATAAATGCACAGCTGAACGTGATGTGCTGGAGGAGAGCCAGCACAGCTTTCTCGATACCAGGACTGGTGAATCTAGCAGGGGTTGCTGACAGAGGCATGAGGCCTCTGAAATGGGGTGGTCTGGCCAAGGGGAGCCCATGTGGGCTTCCAGAAAGCTTCGACGGGGTAAGAAAAAAAGCTTTTGGTACAGAAAGTAGGGGTGATAGGCATGGTGTCCTCATGGTTAAACAACTGTTTAAATGCAGCAAGCAATGGGGTGGTGTTCAGAGTTTACCTAGGTGTTTACTGCTGAGGACCACTGGAGATCTGTGATGGGAGCAGTGCTGCTCACTGGGAGCAAAATGAAAAGGTGTGAAGCTTGCTGTTGCTTTGCACAGTTAGAGTGGGCATGGTCTGATTCCAGAAAATTTTCAGAAGGATCTCATGCTGAATGACTCTGCAGGAGATTGCAGTTGATATGTGATATTGGTGAAGGCAAAATAGCACACGTGTAGGATTAAAAACCTATCAGGTTTGGACTTTATATTGTCATTTAATACTCAGGAAAGAGACCTTTGGATAACTAAAGAGAGAAGTACAAAAAGTGTGATGACACTACTGATAAACCTCTGGTGCAGCCAGATGTTGAATATTTTTTCTAGTTCTGGCAATTGTACCTTAAAAAAGACATAATTGAGCTAGAGAACATTGATAAAGATAGAACTGATACAGGATTAGCAGAAGTTGAAGTAGTCTAGGTTGCTTCCACTTGGGGTTGTGTGTGATTTAAGGGGTATATCAGTAGATTCATAAAATCAGAGAAGGTGTAGAGAAGCAAGTGATTACTCGCTGTTACTTACAATATGATACAGAAATTGAATTATCAGGCAGAATTTTAAAAACAGACAGAAGGAAGTACTTTACATTGCTTATAATTAAATTGTGGAGCTTATTACGTAGCCTGCTGTGGAGACCAAGACTATAAATGGGTTCAGGGAAGGACCAACACATTCCTAGAGTAAAGAGCCATTACAGGCTATTAAGTGCTAAGGTCTGGAAGCAGCCTCCAGCTCAGGAAGTCCTTAAACTACTGATTACTGGAAACTGGGACTGGAGTATGTCAGGCGAAGGATCACCCAATTTGTGCCAGTGCTTCTCTAAACACCTGCTACTGGCTACTGTCAGGAATAGGTTGGTACACCAGACAGATTATTTAATTTGGCTGAAGTTGGCTCCTTTCATAGCAAATGCAAAAAACCTGGGAGTCGATGTTGCAGTGAAAGAACCACTGCCCAGTGGTCAGCTAAAAAGGAGAACAGTACATGCCCAGAAGGCAAGCTGGGAACAGTGGGTTTTGGGGTCATGATGCAGTCAGCAGAGATGCATGGGGGAAACTTAAATAATGCCGGAGATGAGCCAGTACATTTTCCTCATTACATTCAGGAGTGAAAACCACCCCCAAGCAAACTCAGGCACATGTAATTTGTTCGTACAGCGTACAGGTGTTGTCTGGCCTTGTTCTAGGCTTCTTTTCAAGCTCTGGTTGGCAAAGCTGAGGGCTGGCAGGTGTAGGGTTTATCCACATTGAATATTCAGAGAAATTCAGGGCTATTGTAATTTAAAAATCGTTATAGAAATGATTTCTCCCATTCTCTGTAAATATCTAGTTAACTTTGAGAAAAGTCTACCAGAAACATCTCTCCTGGCAGGTGTCCTAGCCATAGGATCTGAGGAAGCCAGTATCTCTTCATTTTTTTTTATTCTCTCAACCCTGCAGCTGAGAAACTACCCCAGTCATAATGCTCATATACAAAGGAGATGATAAACCCAGCTTTGGAAAGGCAGCAACTCCAACACCAGTGAAAACTAAATTGACAGTCAAAGCTGTTAACCACATGCAGCAGTAACTTACTCTTTCTTTTCCAAATAGTTTTTAAATGGGTTGTATACTACTGACTAATTGTTGTGGTTACTTTGAGGGTTCAGGTAAAACTATTCAGCCTAGAGAACTCATTGGAGGATATTTATATCCCTTCAGTGGGAGAAAAGGCTCAATAAAGCCAAAGGCTGGGATATAAGCTCCAATCTCCCCGATCAAATATGTATCCTTTGATCTAATAAGTAGGTCGAGTCTCGCGTGACTTTTCAGCAAAATGCAAATGTAATGCTTTTAAAAAATAAAAAAAAAATCAGTTAGTGTACTTGAAGAGCTTGAATGTCTGATTGCTTTTGATTTTCAAGACAGTTGACTGCTCTGTCAAAGATTTCCTTAGTGGTATCAACTATGGGATTAGTATCAGATATTTTTGTTAGTTGTATATTCAATGACATAGACATTTATGTGTACCCATGTTTGTTCACAATGGTGATGTGTTAGCTAAGTCAATAATAACATCTACTACAAATGACTGATTATTGGACACGAAAAAGTAATTATAGAAATACAGCACACTATTTATGATTAAATATTTCCTTGTTGTTGGTTACTACATCAGCAAGCTGGGCTGGTTGTGCCCATTTTAACAAAGTTGTGGTCTTCATAGTCTGAAGAATGGAACATATGATGAAGCCACAGATTCACTTTTTCTCTCTGCCTCTTATCAGGGGAACAGTGATTACTTCTATGGGAAAGGCTGACTGTCAAGCCTGTGTTTTCATTCATGCACTCAGCACAGTGGAGATGAAATTTCTGGGAAAGATAACTAAAAGTCAGTTGTGTTACCTCTCTGTTGGAAAACTGCCAGGTGGTGTAATTTGTCAAAGTAATATGAGATATGATCACCTGGATACTCAGCATCTGCTCTGTTATCAGATTTGTGCTACCTTCCCTTTCCCCCCATTTTCCCCTCTCTTGTCTGTCTTACATTTATTAGAAGGCCATGTGTTTGCTCTTTAGCTTGGCCTCCTTTTTTAACGGGAAAGGCTTTTGCAGTGCATACAGTGTGTTTTGACACTTTGTGTCTCTCTTTGCTCTGACACAAAATTCTGATAAGAAGCTGTGCAAAAGTAGACAATTTTAGCTTGTTCCCAGGTCTAAGGGTCACTTCTGACTGGCTCATGCAAATTTACTATCCCTGAGATAATTTTAAGGCTTTTATGTTAAAACAGAGAGAAAAAAAAAAAAAAAAAAGGCATTATTGTCATGCCTGTGTTTTGTGTACTTTCCAGACAAAGCCATAAATCCAGCTTGGCATGCAGAGGAAGGGCAGGCTGTTGGCACAAAACTGTGCCAGGTCTCCCTCAAAAAGGCTCATCAGCCTCAGCTTGCTCTTAAAGAAATGTGGGCCAAGTCTCAGGTTCTCCTGTGGGAGGCTTGCACATCTCTAATTCTGACTTGAAACAGTATCCGAGGCTTGATGCTGAGATGTCTGTAACCACTTATTATGCATATTTACCTTCCTCTGTTGTGAGGACAGGCCTAAGTAGGTTTGCTTTACCCCTGTCAGTGATGCAGAGTGGAAAAAGTGATACTGCCCTGTTTCCACCCAAATAAACTAACACAGTATGAACCACAAATAGACACAAGAATGTACTCTGGTGTTTAGGAAGCCTGAATAACTACATTGACACCGAGATCAGCATGGAAGGAGACTGCCAAATATTGGAAAGTCTTCTTGAAATACACATTTAAAAACTATTTTTTGTAGTTTCTTGTAGCTTATTTCTCTAAGGCCTTAATCCAGTCATTGGGATGTGTAGCTTATGTTATACTTATATATTTGGCATAAAATCTTTCTTGCTAAATTGTTCCCTCCTGATACATTGCCAGATGGTAAAAGTATTTTCCTTGGGCTTCTTCCCTCTTCTTGTCAAATGCAAAATATTTTGGAAAAAACCACCTTAATGTCAAAGTCTTGTCCCCCTTAAGTAGAAAGAGGATATTGGATGATCAGAGGCTGATGTTAATGTTCTGAGTTGTTCATGCTGCCCACAAGAGAGGGGATTTAAGCGATTCTGGTTCAGTTCACTCGATTTTTCCAGACATGCACTGTGAGCAGCGAGGCTTCCAAGCTCCTTTACTGCAGATATGTATTACACTGTATATTTTCAGGACAATGAAAAGATTTATTTAGCATATGGCTGACCTGGATTGTCTCCACTGGCTCAATTGACCTTTATTGCCTTGGGACAGTGGTAAGATTAGGAGATGCTATAAATAGCTGTAGCACTGTGGGAGCGGTATCACAAAAATGCACTTTACACAAACAGCCTGTCATTTTACTTTGTGGGGGATGTGTGTATTTGGCTTACAAAGGGAGATATCTCTCTGAGATGATTTTTGTCCTCTTCTGAATCACTGCAGCTGAAGCTGTGAGATTATTTTGGCCGGTACTGTCAAGTTCTAATATATACAGTGCAATAACATTGGGAAGCTGTAGGAAACAGACTGTTCAGGTGCAGCTGAGCTTTGTATTGGCAGTGTGCTGTGCTTCCACCTGCGGGCTCACTGGTGGAGGCGGCTCTGTCGGGGCTGGGTGTCTCTAGGGAGACAGACAGTGGGGATATCCCCTCACCACTGTGGAGCCATCTTCAGGAGGGTTTCTGGCCACCACCTGTGACTTCTGAAGAAGGCCACATCTATGCCTCAAGAGCTGTAAAAATTACTTTGGACCAGAAATATAGAACTGAAATATAAGTGGAAAGAAGCTGTAATTCCTTGAGGGGTTCTTATATGATCAAAGAAGGTGGTGGTTTATAACTTCCCTTCCCAGTGGCATCCCCATGACTTGTTTTATGCATGATTTTTTCCAGCCTATTAACTAAGTAAAAGCAACCAGTGTTTGATTCTTTGTATGAACTCACATTTTGTCTCTCCTATAAATGGTATTTGGAATTATGCTTAAACTGATTTAACAGGTCCAGTTGGTGTGTAAGGAATAGCTGTAATGCATGAGGACTCCACTGACACTGGCAAACATGACCACAGATAGTCCACTGGATTTGATATTTCAGCTTAGTGCCAGATGAGTAACTGATCTCTATTAAACAGTAATTTCCAGTGATCAGGTTGCTTTATTCTTTTCCTAAACTGCTTTAGCAGGAGAAGGCGTTCAAGCACCATTTCACTGAAGCTGAAATGAGATGCGGTGCTGCCTCTTCTGATTCCTGGGGAAGGTTGGGGAGGATGTTGGGTAATTATGTTGGAGATATATATTTGTTATAAATACACTCCATATTTACACTTCATTTATTTGTGTTTTTCTTCTTCTCTTCAATTTGCAGGAAAGCCATCTCCAGGTCGGGCCTCCAGCACTTGGCTCCTGTGCATTCCCTCAACATTGCAGTCACCAATGGACCTGTGAAGGAACCAAGAGCGGCCTTAGAGTGGACTGTAGGTGTTTGGTTTTTTGGCAGTTAATTTGAGCAGTGTCTCTAGTTAGTGCTCTCTCCATCCTTAAATCAGCATAAGACATTGTGTTGTACCAGAATTAATGCTAGTCATTTGGAACTTGTTTCTATTATGAACTGAAGCACAAGGCAGAGACATGAAAACCTGTGGGGACTTGAGCAAAACATGAAATTTTCCAGCTTGGGAGATGTCTGGCTACATTTTTCCACCTCCTTCTTGACAAAGTCTGCCAACAAAGGTTGATCTAATTTTAGCACAGCAGGGTTTTGTGCCTCTGCTTGCTGGCCCAAAATTTAAGGCTGAAGACACATGTCAAGTTGTCTGCATCTGTAGAGTAGGTAATTGAAATCTTTGGTCACAATTCTTTTTAGATATAATTAGATTTCCTCTGGGCGCAAGCTGCAGTGTAGACATGGAGAACACGTTTCTGCCCCTCCTATCCTGCTTCTTTTATGTTTGTGGGCTGGACTACTTCAGGGCTGGCCAAAAGTTAAAGTAGATTGTTAAGGGCATTGTCCTAATGTCTTTTAAACGCTGGCAAGCATGGGGCATCAACCACCTCTCTAGGAAGACTGTTCCAGGGTTTGGCCACCCTCTCTGTGGGTACTAATGGCAAGTCTGTACCTCCCCTGCACCATCCCTACACGTCCCATGTGGTTTTGCACTGATACGAGCTAAGAAGATGAGCCATAAGCCAGCAGATCACACAAATTTCTCAATTAAAACAAAGCAAACAATAGATTTTGCAGTTGGCTATTGGAAAGGGCTTGGTACGTTGCAGTATCAAGGCACCAGCCACCCAAGCAGGTTTTAGTTGAAGATAAGTTCTGTTTTGATGAATATGGCTCATGTTTATCTTTGTTCTTTATATCAAAACAGAATTGCTTTTTAGATTGCCTGCCTTTCTTGAACCCCAGCTGTTGCACTCAAAGTTTAAGGGGATGAAATTTTGCAGCCTGTGTTTCAGGAAGTTGGATTAGATTCACTATCAGGGTCTTCAGTTTGAAAGCTTGTATAGAATCCTCCTGGAAATGCTTTGGAGAATAGCTTGTTCTTTCATTCTAGCAAACCCAGGGGCTGATTCAGGAAGGTATTAAAAATGCCTGTTTTGAGTCATCACTGCTGCTCAGTAGAAATCTGAAGGATCAGTCACATAAGTGAAGGGTTAAGCACATTAGCTAAATTCAACACCTTTGAAAACTGTACGCATAAAAAGACAACAGCAACAACCCCTGAAAAAAACCACCCCTGAACCTCAAGTCTAACAACCACAGCTTACCCTGCCTCAAAGTCAATTGTCTGCTACTCCTTTACCAGGATGATCCATGATCCCATGATGATTACTCCTTTTACCTCATATGATCCCTATACATAAATACAGCAGGAGTTGCTATAGGTTGCTAAATATTGATTAAATATTGTGGGTTTTAATTGTATGTGGTGTTTCTGCTGTTTATTTCCCTGCTTATGGCTTAGATATTCGATCAGTTCAATTTTTTAGCTGTTTACAGCCTCTCAGACTGGTGTTGCTGCTTTACTTCGCATTTTGTTTGGAGAAGGGAGGCAACTCTGTGTCATGTGGGGAGAGGGACAGGATAGTGAGTGGAAGACATCTGTGGCTGGGAGGAACCTGAACTGACCAGCTGTAGTAACTGCTAAAAGAGAGAAAGGTATTTCTCAAATCTGAGGTAAAATGGAAGTAAGGTTTGGAGATATGGGGAGATTGAAATGGACCAAATTTTAAAATATGTAGTGAGTTTCAATAAAGAAAACACCCCTAAGTTTTAAATTAAGTCCAGAGGTGTATGTGGTAGAGAGAAAGGATATTTTGATCGATGTGTTGGAGCCAGACAAGAAGTTTTGGTATTTAATCACTGAAGGCAGCATTGATTGGTGTGTGTTGCATCCCTGTATACATCATCCTGCTCTTCAGTATTTCTGAGGATGATTCTTCAAGGACCTATGATGGGAGATCTTTCCAAAGTCTAAGTGACGTGAACATAAATTGTCACTTGACTTAACGGGGAGGAAATATTTTCTGCCCCAGTCTTCACAGTAATAACTGGAAAGAATTCCCTGGCCATTGCCTCCATTTTTGAGAACTCCTTGCAGGTGATTTGCCATTATCAGATGGTCTTGTGGACAGGGCACCGAGTCAGAGAGTGGGATTCTATTCTCTGCTCTGTTACTTTTTGAGTGAGCTCAGATCAGCCATTTTTCCTCTCAGTACATCAGCCTCTGTAGCTGTAAAACAGAGGTGATGATTCTCATGTCCCCCAAGACATTTTACAGAAAAAACCCAGAATTCTTTATTATTGTTTTTGCTAGTCTCCCTTCCCTGGGGTTTCTTTTCCCTAACATACTTACAAGTGTCCAGTTTCATCACATTTGTTACACCTAATTCAAGTTAACTTGTAGCTTTTCTGTATAATTTAAGGTTATCTTTCCACACCAGGGCTGTAGAGAATACAGTGTCTGGAGTAGGTGTTGTAGTAACCAGAGGGGAGTGCTGAGGATGCATTACAAAAAAGGAATTGACCTACATGGCTCCCTCTGTGATATGTTTATGCATATCCCTTTCTCCCACACTCCTCCATTTTAGACATCACTCCCAAGTGTTAAATAATGAAGTAAGTTAGTAATTCTAGCCCAGTTGCTCAAGTAAATACAGACTGAGCTACCCAACACACTGTCTGTGTACCTTTGAGGATCTGGGTCTTTGTGTATTTTTCTACTGCCATTTGCTACCAGGGATTATAACCATCATCTTGTACACAAAGTCGTCCTGTAATTTTCTTTTAAGTACTGCCTTCTAACTCTTCTTTCTATGGGGCCTACAAAAGTATTGACAGCCACTAGAATAGCAGAATGTTGAACATCCCCAAATCTCTTTTTTTTTTATAGTGCATTTTTTCTATTGATACCCATTTCTTTCCTTCTCCGATGACAACGAGACTTAGAATCTTTCCCCCACATCTTAAGAAGCATTTGAAGATATTAATTTTCCATTCTTGGAGGTCAGTGAAAAAACTTGACTGATCTATGCTTTGTGTTCTGTGAATGCACAGTTGGAGTTCTCTGGGTACACGTTGAATATTTTTTAGAGAAGAAATATTATAACTTATACCATAAATTATGTGTGTAAAAGACAAAGCCAGAAATCTTATAGATCTTAACAGGAACAGAAAACCGTGTGTCAGAGTAGAAGGTGAAAAGTGGTATTTGGCAATATGTGGAAGCAGGCTTAGGTCAGGAGGCTTGTACAATACACCACCTGATTCCACACCGAGTAAGGAAGGCCAGACCTCATCTAGTGTAGAATCTAACAGGAACAGGAAGGGTAACAGAAATGGTTTCTGTAGGCAAATCAACAGTGATAGGAACAGCGGGAAAAATTTTGGGCTGCCACTGAATAGGACAGAGAATGTGGTGATAAAGGACATGGAAAACCTGAATTGCTCAGTCCCTTTTTGTTTTTAACCTCCATTTTTTGCTGGTAAGAGCTGCCTTCAGGAATCCCAGGTCAGTGATGCCAGTGTCTGAAAGAAGGAAAACTTCTGTGGAGAATGATCAAGTTAGGGAATACTTAGACTGAACACACAGAAGTCCATGGGACCTGATGACATACACACAAAAGTGCTGAGGGCTGATATCACTGCCAGGACAGTCTGTTGTCTTTGAATGGTCATGAGGGTCAGAGGATGGTTCTGAGGACTGCAATAAAACAAATGTCAATTCTGCCTTCAAGAAGGATAAGAAGGATCCAGGGAACTCCAGGCTGGTCAGCGTTACCCTGATTCCTGGGAAGGTTATGGAGGAAATCCTTCTGGAAGTAATTTCCAAAAACATTAAGAATAAGAAGTAATTGAGAGTGTTCAGCATTGGTGTATGGAGGGAACATGATACCTGACTAGCCTAACAGACCTCTGTAATTAAATGACTGGCTTGGTCAATGAGGGGAGAGCAATGGCTCTTGTGTTGACTTTTGCAAGGCTTTTGACACCATCCTCCATAATATCCATGCAGATGATCTGATTGGGGTATGGGCTAGACAAACAGACAGTGAGCTGACCTATACCAGTGAGGTATTTGTAATTAGTGAATGTGACTTTGAAATAAGTCTGTTGCACCATATTCTGTGCCTTTTGGTGATAGTCAGTAGTTCTGTCTGCTTACTTTCATGGGCAGTAAGTGTTTGGAAGTGCCTAATGATGTACTAAACCTTGGATAATTAGCATATGTGTTAATACAGTAGTACAAGTTTTACATGCGATGAAACATTTCCCTCAATCCATCTTTCCCCCATGAATGGTTTGGCTGCTGAATCATAGGTTCCTAAAAGCTATATTAGCTTTTACACTGAACGATGGACTTCCTTTCCATTAGAGAGTCTTCAAGGCTACGTTTTGTAATTGGGAATTGAGTATTCAGTGGCAAAGAGATGTACCTTTTTAGATGCTCTCATGATAAAAGGAGAATCTTGGGGTATGGGTATTCCATTAGTGACTCAAAAACATGAAGAGGTGATAGGAATTCTAGTTCAAATTAAGTAAGTTGTGGTAAGTGCAAGCCCCATGCCTACTTAGAAATTGCTGAAATTTTGTGTGCAGATGACACTTGGAGTGATGTGTTCTGGATCAGTAGTTCTACTCTGCTGCTTGTTTTTCATTAAGGTTTGGGAACTGAGATTCTTTCCAGAGAGGTCTAAAGAGAAAAGAGGTCTGTCATATTTCAAAATGGTGGCCAGAAATACCCAGTATTGTATTTTTCCAGTGGTGTAGAGGATGCAGTGATTTTGCAGAAGATGCCCTTCTTGAAAATATGTATTTTTTCACATTGCTGAAGTGAAACTGTTATCAGCCAAAGTAGTAGCTCATGAGAACATAGGGAATTATCAACTCAGTTGACAGCATCTGAACATTTCTGCTCCATGAAGACAAATGTTGTCATTCTGCTTCTGTATCCAGGTGATCTCTTAGCTGGAGGTTATGGGGATCTCAAAAGGCAGTTGATGCAGAGATGTTGAAAAGCGTGGTGGGGGAAAGGAAAACCAAATCCCTGTGCTGTTTTATTTTGTTCTAGGTCCGCATACTACATTTGCAATAATTAAAAAATGGGTGACCTCTACAAGAAAAATATTCCCAAATTAAAATGTGCTAAGATGGAGTTAAAATTGAGAAGATATATCAGCAGAAAAATATTTGAGGCATTGCTCTTGTTTGCAGCATGAGTATTGCAAACTGCAATTTCAGAGTTAGGGGTAAAACATAAGCCAAACATGACAGAAAGACATTTGGGGAAGAGAGATCCTAATAAATTTGTTTCTGCTCAATAATCACCTTATAAAGAAAAGGGCCAAAACTAATAATTTTTCTTACAAATATATTTAATGAAGTTTAGATTGATATGTACTAATTTTACACTAATCATAAGTATCACCCAAATGCATATTTGCAAGAAGATTCTTCTCTCTTGCTGGAGAGTTAACAAAGGGAAAATTTTCTTACTGACTTATTTTGGAGACCTTTCTTAAATAATTCTTTGTGGAATGTCAGTCATAGCAGGAGTGGAGGAGAGTTCAATTCCTCCTGTTAGAATTGGAGCTACAACTCTTTTGAACTAGAAGTCTGGGCTGACTGGTTTATTTGTTTGGCTGAGTAAGTACAGCTTCTTGATATGGCAAATTAGAACAGTCAGGTTTATCTTCGTTGCTTTTGAAACCATGCTGACTGCAGTCTGAAGAACAGTGAGGTATGGAGGTACTGGAGGGCTTTAGAAAAATGGTAACTCTTGCCCACTTGGAATGCTGTGTCCTGGATCGGTACTTCTACTCTGCTGCTGTTTTTCATCAAGGTTTGAGAACTGAGATTCTTTCCAGAGAGGTCTAAAGAGAAAAGAGGTCTGTCATATTTCAAAATGGTGGCCAGAAATACCCAGTATTGTATTTTTCCAGTGGTGTAGAGGATGCAGTGATTTTGCAGAAGATGCCCTTCTTGAAAATATGTATTTTTTCACATTGCTGAAGTGAAACTGTTATCAGCCAAAGTAGTAGCTCATGAGAACATAGGGAATTATCAACTCAGTTGACAGCATCTGAACATTTCTGCTCCATGAAGACAAATGTTGTCATTCTGCTTCTGTATCCAGGTGATCTCTTAGCTGGAGGTTATGGGGATCTCAAAAGGCAGTTGATGCAGAGATGTTGAAAAGCGTGGTGGGGGAAAGGAAAACCAAATCCCTGTGCTGTTTTATTTTGTTCTAGGTCCGCATACTACATTTGCAATAATTAAAAAATGGGTGACCTCTACAAGAAAAATATTCCCAAATTAAAATGTGCTAAGATGGAGTTAAAATTGAGAAGATATATCAGCAGAAAAATATTTGAGGCATTGCTCTTGTTTGCAGCATGAGTATTGCAAACTGCAATTTCAGAGTTAGGGGTAAAACATAAGCCAAACATGACAGAAAGACATTTGGGGAAGAGAGATCCTAATAAATTTGTTTCTGCTCAATAATCACCTTATAAAGAAAAGGGCCAAAACTAATAATTTTTCTTACAAATATATTTAATGAAGTTTAGATTGATATGTACTAATTTTACACTAATCATAAGTATCACCCAAATGCATATTTGCAAGAAGATTCTTCTCTCTTGCTGGAGAGTTAACAAAGGGAAAATTTTCTTACTGACTTATTTTGGAGACCTTTCTTAAATAATTCTTTGTGGAATGTCAGTCATAGCAGGAGTGGAGGAGAGTTCAATTCCTCCTGTTAGAATTGGAGCTACAACTCTTTTGAACTAGAAGTCTGGGCTGACTGGTTTATTTGTTTGGCTGAGTAAGTACAGCTTCTTGATATGGCAAATTAGAACAGTCAGGTTTATCTTCGTTGCTTTTGAAACCATGCTGACTGCAGTCTGAAGAACAGTGAGGTATGGAGGTACGGGAGGGCTTTAGAAAAATGGTAACTCTTGCCTTGTCATTTACTCTGCTGGAGCACTTGAAGAAATCTAGTTGAATTAGTGAAATGTGCACAGCAAGTTATGAACACATGCATGTAATTACATCGTTCCCAAACTCCTAGTCCTTGAATTCTTATTTCTCTTCCACTTCAGGGGGGATTGTGTGTGGTATTTGTTTCGTAGGCAAGGAATGTTTGCTATACCAAAATTATTTTTGTTTGCTATTAAGGTGGTAATGGATCAGGAGCAATCAAATGGGAGGTCTCCATCTGGGGGAGCATATTGAGTTCGTGTGTCCCCTGTGAGCCAGGCTGCATCTGTCAGGAAAGCACTGCTGCCTCTGCTTCACTGAGCAGGGGCTCTTCTTCTTCCCAGGACACCAACTTCACACACTTGCAAGGCTGGGAAGCTGGCAAGGAGAGAGAGTTCACAGGTTCGTTTATTAGGCCATGGTCATTGCTGCTTTATCCACAACGATGGACAGTATCCATTTTCCACACAGCCAACCATGTCAGACCAAAAGCGTGATTTGACGGGTCAGCTGAGGTGCCCCAACACTGAGCTGGCACCATGAGCATCAGTCTTGCTGAAGCCATCTTTAACCCACCACTCCTTGTGTCAGATCCAACAGTTATGTGGTCACAGGGTGAGTCATTTTGTCTAGCTGATTTGGTAGATAAGATATCTAGTTTTTTCCATTAGCTGAACTGATTTTATGCGTAGGTTTCCAGCCACAGATTTGGCATGAGCGAAATGGCAAGAGCATGAGACTGGAGTCTGTGGCTTCAGGGACAGAAAGAGATCGACTGCTTCTTTAAAAGCCATTAAATCCTAAAGCCAACATAAAGACATCAAGTACAAAATAAACTAAACTGGAAATTTTTTATGGGAAAAAAAGTCTGCAGCAAAGTATACAAGTGATGACAGGATTTTTATTGTGGTTTAGCTTTGTGTTAAACAGGAAATCATCACAGAGGTGATCCCAGGGACCTCTGTCAGCTTCTGTGTTGGTAGGTGGAGATGAGTGCCCTTTTGTCCAGCATGTTGTGGAACATTGCCTGTAAATTTTGGAGTAGAAAATACTGTTTTATTGAAGTCAAAATTCTTCATATAAATGTATTGATTTTTGTTAAAATTTTTTGTCTGAAGTGAATAAAAAGTTTGGCTTATAAAAGGTCACAGCACTTTGATTTTATCATCTTGATTTTCATAAGTGGCAAGAGAGTATCTCCTCATATAAATGACAGAGCCCTGTAAAACTTAAAGCAGTGAAGTTCAAATAATTCCCTTTGATCTTATTGAGACAAATTAACTGACAAGGAAAGATTTTTGAGGGAGGGTGTGTCATCTTGGGCAGTCTCAGCTCTTTGCTCTGATTCAGGTTGAAAGATTTTTCAAATGTCGATTTGCTAGAATTGAAATTGTGAGTTTTCACACACAGTGAGGTGAAATTGTTTGTGGCAGCAGGTATCTGGAGGTGTGCCATTTATACCAGATCAGGTTATTTACATTTTTATTACCTAGTTGTGTTAGAACTCTATAGTAACATGAACTATGAAGGTCATCCTTGTAGACCACTTAGTAATTTTATTTACATGGCAGTGTAAAGTTAGACATGTAAATCTGTGAAACAGGCTGGAACAATACAGACCAAACAGTCTATGGAAATATGCCACTTTATCTTTAGAAATCCTGATGGCAAGTTGTGTGGACCTGGTCTGAATGAAGGGGTGGTTAATCTATTTTTTAATGTAATTTTTATTCCTTGTTAAAAATTTTGTCCCAGGAACTGTGTAAGCTTTCCTACTTAGCTTTCAGAGTTGGTCTTTCCTAAGAATCTTTTATAACCTCTGAAATTTACCTTTGGGTTATAATGTTGAGTTTGCACTGTTTTGTCAGCAGAGAACCTACTCAGGTCAAGCACTCTTTGGTGAGCTCGTATCCTGCTGCTGAAGAGAAAATAGCTGCAATATAAGGACACACATGAGGGACAGAGTTTACAATCTGAATAATGTACCCTCTAAGAAGGGCTTGAAGAACTTCTTAAGCTAGTGCAAGTTCTTAGAAATTATTTCGCATTATAAAAGTGTTGAAAATCCTCACCTACACTATTGTGCTCTGGGAATTGGAACATTTCTGGTGAAGTTAAAGACCTGCAGGCAGGTAGATCACCTCACCAGAAAACAGCCAGTGTTGGTCTTGTCCTCTTGCTTTACTTGCAGTGAACACCATAGTTGTGGTAGGCACCGTGTGAAGCCTTGCATAGGTCCTGGCTGTTGTGGATGCACTACAGAAAGCAAAGGGTTTTGCTGCTTCTACTTTTCTGCCTTATCTAAGAAATCAGTGTGGCAAGAGAAGCTATCTCATTTTATCACTTTGAAACTGAGTGGTATTTTAAATAAATTATTTTATCCAAGATGGCTATTTCAGAGCATCCTGCTGTCGGACGCCATCTGTTTGGTGAGCGTCATCATTTGTGACTTCTGCAGTGTGGGAACCAAATGTCAGTCTGTCAAAGCATTCTCTATCATGCTCTAATTCTAGCTGAACAGAGTTCCTATTTATTCACTTTGCTCAAGTAGTGTACAGTAGACTTTTAGGCTTTTTAGTTACACCAGAATTATAGGCAGGTGAAACCTATAGTCTGACAACAGCCAAGTTTCCCTAGAACAAGATTTTGCATAGAATCAAGGTACAAATTTGGTCAAATGAGGCTGTCAAGACAAAGTTAGATGTTAGCCTGTTGATCCTAACTGTCTGTGTGCTAGGTAGATTCTTTTTTGAGATCATTCTCAGGTGAATGTGTTGTTCTTTCATGTATAAAGTTAAAGTCTGGTCTCCTGGCTGCGTAATGTTTTGTTGACGTGTTCACAAACAGAATGTTGACCCAGCCATTTCAAAAAAAACATTTTCCCTTGTCTAGTTTATCCCATCATCCTAAAGCTACAGTTAGCATTCTGCTTTTCACTCCTGTGCCCAGTTCTCAAATTTTCTCTTCAGTTGAAAGCTCATTAGTTGTGTTTTTGTTTCATCTCTCTGGATTTTCTGTTTCTTTAAAATTCTGTGTACACCTCATGCTTATGAAATCTCAATTCCCCTTTAAGCTCTGCAGCATGTGGGAAGGACATCAGCAAAGTTTAACTGATGTGCTCAAAAATACTTTGGTTTCTGTTGGTGACACATCATTGTATTGTGAGCATCCTGTAAGCTGTGGTGGTCAGCCAGGGTAATAGTGTTATCTGCTATGGTTTTACATTGTAGAAAACCAAAGCAACACTTGGTGGTTTGGTGGTTGGTTTTTGTTTGGCTTTTTTTACAGCTTGTTTTAGTTTTCTATATTTGCGTTGAAAAACTGTTTTTTCCCCCCCTATATACGCACATGGCTGAATTTCACAAAACAGAATAACAACTTTTTTTTCCTCAGGAAAATGCTGTGAATGGAGAGCATCTGTGGCTAGAGACAAATGTTTCTGGGGACCTTTGCTACCTGGGGGAGGAAAGCTGCCAAGTCAAATTCTCTGTGAGTTATTTTCGGATTTCTTTTTCTCTTTCTGAGGTAACAAGCCTGGCTTCAGACTGATGTAGCGCTCAGTCATTTGAGAGCTTGAATTGTTTGCCCGTGTTCCAGAAGGAGAGCAAAAAGGGCAAAAGGCTGCTGGTAAAGACTTTATTGCTTCAGGAAAAAAGCCCCAACCAGTTTTGACTGACCCAGGTTATTTACACAGTGAGAATGTGTGTAATGAACAGCTTTACTAACATGGCATGGGAAGAAAAGGGTGGAATACTGAGATGTTTCAGGAATATTAAAAGACATTAGTCTATTTGACATAAAAATATACGTAAATATATCACTTGTTGCAGCCTCTGAGAGGAGGGTCTTATCAAATTTCTGCAATTTTAATAACTTGAAAGGTGTGAACTGAATTTTCCAAACTCTTGAATGCCCTCACCAGCAATGAGTGTGCTCATATTTGAGTGTTTACCTTCTTCTGTTTGGGAATATTCAAGGTTAGTTTTCTATTGAAGCTCTTCTGCTGAGTATGAAAAAGTTTCATTGGACTGATCTCATACCCATGTGTATCTGTTCTTTGACTGCTACACTTCCAGTCTACTTCAGGAGTTCTTTTTGTCTAGTGTAGCAGTTAAATTGCTTCAGCCAAAGGGAAGAAAATACCCAACCTCCTCTTATTTTGATATTTAGGAAGCTTGGGAGAGAGTGGGGATCCTGTGTTCAAGTCCTTGATTTGAAACAATGCTCAAGGGAGTATCCTAGCCCTTGGACTGTGAAGGTTGAAGGGAATTCCTCTTCTCTGGGATGTTTGTGTTTACCATTTGTGACTCTTCATGATACTGTCTTTGTGCTTTTATTGCCATCCTCCCCAACCCCCCTCCCCCTTCAGAGCATTTAATTCAAATCAAATCGTTTTGATTCACTAATCAACCCCAGTTTTCAGGGCAATGTGATCCAAAATACTAGCGCTTTCCATAGCATAAATTTAATATCCATCTCCCAAAACTTCTCAAGTAAATTGGTTACATTATGGAATATAGCATTAAGGCCAAGCCTGAGAAGCCTATGCCTCCTTCAGAGCACTGAAGCTAAGTCCCAACAACTGCTGATTGTGTGGTAATACTCAAGGGAGGAGTCACTGTGTGCTTGCTGTGCACTTACATTGGCCTTGAGGCACTGAGTTTTGGCAAAAGCTGGATGCAGGATTTGTTTGGCTGAGTGGACCTTTGGTCTTAGACAGTGTGATTGTTGTGTTCTCAGCAGAGGTTTGCCTTTCTAAAACTGAACAAATTCTTCCTCATGGTTTAGTGCATTGAAAGTAACGTGGACATTTAATAATATGTTGCATATGGTTTTACTAGAGATAAAAAACATGCTTGAAGTTACCAAGTCACAAAACATGTGAAAACTTAGTCTGCTATACAATGCCATGATTCTTCAGGTGAAACATTAGAACACCATATACAGTTAGGGTTCATCCAGATAATTTTGAGAATTAATAAAATTATCATGATTTTTCCATAATGTGAGCTGAAGCTGTGTTCCCTATTTCTTCATGAGCTTATTTAAAATATGCTGAAAATTAAAAAAGAATTAATTTATTAGAGATTTAAATGGACACGAATAAATTGAATGTAAAAATCTGAAGCAAAGAAATCTCAACTTCCCATGTATTTATAAGTCTTCTGTCCCTCAAGCACAAGTCTTAAGTTAAATTTCTATGAAAATTAATTCCATCTGGTTAATTAAATTGAGTTTATGGAAGTAAAGTAAGTAAATACATTCTCTCTTCTGGATGTATTCTCTTGCCTTTGATATGCTTTGGCCCAGGGGATTCGATGGAAATTATTTCAAAAGCCCAACTGAAATTAATAAAACTAACCGGCATAATTGAGAATTTTGTCCATGCTGTAACATTTCATAAGCATTTAACAGCATTCTCTGAGAATTTTATCCTTGTCTGCCAAAATGGCCCAAGTAGCCAAGTATTTTTCTGCAAGGCAATGATCAGGCTAATCAAATTAAATATTATATGATAAGCATGAAATGACCTCTTGCAAACTGATCCAAATTTGCTGATTTGCATGAGCAATTTCTCTCCTCGTTGCACTGGGTTGGCTCATCCTCTTCATTGGATGCTTGCTTTTAGAGTGATGCTCTGCGGTGTTAGCAACCTGATCTCTACCTAAAGGGAGGCATTCACTTCTAGTTCACAAGCTGGAGTGCTGCAGCTGTCTTTTCACAAAGTTCATGTTTTAACCAGAAAAGCATCAGATCTTTTTCATTTATGTATTTATGTATGTATGTGTATTTATTTATTTATTTATTTAGTACATAATTGAGAGCACCAAAAGAGGGGGAAAAAAGTATGTTGTATAGGGAGCGAAACATCTCCTGATTTTCAGCTGGCTTTGTTTCCCCGCTGGGAATAGCTCACCTCCATGCACACACGTGTCCCTTTCCTGTTGCAGAAGTCTGCCCTGCGGAGGAAGTGTGCTGCCTGCAAGATCGTGGTCCACAACGCGTGCATGGAACAGTTAGAGAAGGTAGGACATTGCCATCTTCTGGAGCCTGACGTAGCCAACAAGCTTTTAATTCTTTTAGTGAGATTTCAGCCTGGAGAACACTATATGCCAAATTAAGTTTTCACAGCTGTTTTAACAACGTACTTTTTAACAAAAATTGGCTTAAAATCCCACCTTTTTTTTTTTAAAAGTATATTTCTTCAAACCCCGTGAACCTTAAAAAACTCCAAACACAACAAAATTTAAAACCAAACAAAGAACACAAATACAGAATGCTTTCACAGTTTTAATGTTTAAAAAATAAATTGCCTCTACTTCTAGATTAAAAATTGAAGCTAGAAAATGTAGTATCCTGTCACGTACAAAATTGGCCTTTTAGAATTCCCCAGCTAAAGCCAGCATAATTCATTGTATGACAGCTATACTTATAATGAGCAGTGTAGGATAAGATGCTAGTGTGAACCTTTTCCCCTGTATTTACTAGACGATACTGTTTTCTCCTCAAAACTTCAGAAATCAAGTTTTTGTCTGTGAAATCGAAAATATCAAACCTTTCCTGTATATTACCATTATTTCTGTGAGCATCTGTCCTGCTTTCCATTTCCTTCGAGGATCCCCGATCACACCCAAGAACCTATAGAATTACTATCACTGACTTCAGTCTTCCCGTCAGTGATTTGTCTTCAGTATGCCTAACTGGAAATGTGCTGGAGAAATCTCCCCCCACCCTTTTCATTCCTGGTGCGATATGTGAGAAGAAATATGTATGGGAATTTCCCCATTGCTGTCATTAGAGCTTCATTTTCACTTCTATATGTTTAGCAATGTTGTTCTTCATAAGAGAAACTGATGCATAACAAATTTGTAGCTGCAACCCTATAAGGAAAGGGCTTTTCCCTTTCCAAGTAGTTGGACTCATGTTGACAAATCCCACAGTGATTGCCGTAATACCAAGTTGGAGAGGTACCATTTCCACCCCCGATGCTTTTATCCATAGTGAAATTAACATTAGCACATGCTTTCAGCACAAAATGTTACCAGTGAATTTTTCATGACTTCCTTCATCACCAGCAGTGCTGACTTTCCACAGCCCAGGGAGCTGGTGGCATTGCCAGCCAGAGAAAATGAGTACTTAGATAAAAACCAGCTTGTCTGTGCCATTTTGGAGACTCTGAAATCCACCTCTTGGCAGAGGGTTGTTATAAAGTCTATAAAGTTTAATACTGGTACATAAGTCTTCTGCTTGGCCCTCTCTGCAAAGGTGCACATTTTAAGCAAAATAAGTATAAGCTGGGTCTTTCCAGCCTGCCACGGCTGAGCAGTGAAACAACAAATTGCAATTCCAGGTGAAGAGCAAAGGAATATTAAAATGCTTTTAATTTCTGCCTAAGTACTAGGTATTTTGTTTACTTCTTTTTTTGTGTGTGCCTTTTTAAATTATTATTTTTATTTTACTTCCTAGACCTATTATTTTGAAGGCAATTATTAAATGAAGGAAGAGCTTATTTATTTGGGGAGGGTTGTATTTAAATTTGGAGAAACTTGGTCCTTCTACCTTCATAACACAAACATAGCTGTGCAGTATCTTTAAATGTTTAATTCTTTGAAGGATAGTCAACTCAAACTTGAATTTATTTCATTTAGTGTATCCTCGCTTCACATATCCCTTGGTCTTTTCCCAGGCCTCTCTCTTCTTCAGTGTATTTTTAAAATTTCTACATCCCTCTATTCTTATTTCTGTAGATTTTCTTTTCTCAATTTTTTTTCCCCTTTCTCTAGGAAAGAATGCCTTTTTAAAAATTAAATACTTTTCTCTCTTCACATTTCTAAAAATGTTTTCCATTCATGGAAAATCCTGTTGTCCTCTTTGTCTTTCCTCTCCCTTCTGAATTAGCAATACCACTGCATGAGGCAATACAATGCTCCCCAAATGATTTGTCGTTGGGGAGGTTGATGAAAATTTCCTAATTTAAGGAAAGGGTAGAAATTTATGGTAATTTGCATGGTTCTTTATGTAAATGACAATTTCTCTACAGATTTTTTTTCTGAAGACATAAAGATGGGATGTGCAAAAAGGTGTTACAGAGTGAGATTTCCAGAACCTATGAACTTTTGAGACCTAAGCTGAAGTTTGCACTTGCTTGCAAATGATCTTCAGAAAAACAAAACAGATGAAGCTGTTTCCTCCTAGAAGGAGGAGGCAGTTTAAATATCTGAACTGAGTAGGCAGCAATAGCATTAGTGAAGATGGGGGCTGTGTAGAGGTCTAGCAAGGAGAATTAATATGGCATATGAAAAGAGATTTTTCTGACATCCAGGTAAGTTACTTTTTTCCACCTGGTGAAGTTAATATTTTAATAGATAATAAGTACTTTGGAAGTCTGGCTTAGATAAAAATATTGGAATAAATTTTCTTTCAGCTCACTTTAAGTTCTAACAGTTTTATTTCAATGCCAGATTAATTTTCGCTGCAAACCGACTTTCCGAGAAGGAGGGTCCAGATCTCCAAGAGAAGTAAGTAATGGACAAGTGACAATTACTTTTCATTTGACATGTGTGCTGATCCCCCTGGTGTGCAGCTGCAGAAGTGCTTTTAGATTGAGAGCAGTCTTAGACAGAGAACTTGTTCCCAGTGGAACATGTTCTCCTCTCCAGAGTAAATATAAAATGAATTCTAGCCAAAACACTCTATTACTTACACTGACAGAAACAATTTCACCTTTCTGTTGTCTTTTGCCCATTCATTCAGTTATTCTGTCTTTTTCCTTTTTATCCTGGTAGCATTTTTCTTTCTTCCTGGATTTCGAGCTAGCATTTTTATTTTAAAAAAAATCTATTTCCCTGTGCTTTCACTTGTTCTCTCTCTCTTTTTTTTTTTTTTTTCCCCTCCACCTCTAGAAGTATCTCAAAGATAAAATCAAACATTTAAAAACCTGAACACTAAGGAAGTAGTTCTGGCCTCATTTTGCTCCAGGAATTACTCCACTGGCTGAAGGGACTTTTTCTGTGGTGTCAACAAATTTCACAGAGATGGCACCACTGAGTGCAAGGTGCCAGTGCTTCCTATAACATATCTTTTTATCCTTGTTTGCAGAACTTTGTGCGGCATCACTGGGTGCACCGGCGGAGGCAGGAGGGGAAATGCAAGCAGTGTGGAAAGGTAAGATTTCCAGCACAGCACAAACATGACACAGGGCACTTAGGAATTCAGGGCAGCCAGTAGGTCCTTCTAGTCACTGCATTTTTTTCTGTCACAAACACTTGGCCTCTTTTAATGGCTAATGACGAGCCTGAGATGTTGAGCATAAAAGTCCTGATTCCCATGTGGGAAGAGAAAGGCAGCTGCATGTGCAGGAATGAGCGCATCATTTGTCCTGGGAGGTTGTGGTGTACTGGCTGCTGAAAATGAGGGGGAGGAAAGCTGTGACTCCTTGAGCCTTTTTAATTGCTAAGCTAACCCTGTACTAATATGATGTTCTTGCAGTGCTGTCCTTTGTGCCAAAATTGTGATGGCCTATTTTTTAGGCTCCTGGAAAAGAAATGCTGTTGCTTTCCTTCTGCCCCAGCAGACTCTAAGATTTGTGAGACTGCTTTGTGTTCCCTCTGCTTCATAGATTGTAAAAGTTTATTTCTAAAAAGCTATAAAAATGGGGAAGAAGTATTTTAGGTACTGAAGGTCTTTCTTCTAAAATATTATGAACCCCTGAAATATATTGAGAGATATTTAAAAATTAAATTAACAGGGATTTAATTTCCTTTCTCTAGCACTATATTATACTTTTGCCTCCCTCTTTACAACTAGTAAGAAAGTCCATGTCTCGTCTCCATGGCACAGTACTTCAGTCAGAGGAAAATGAGATTTGTATCTGGATACTCATGCAGATTGTCAGCTTCCAGCTGCAATAGGACATGCAATAAAAATGTGATGTCCTTTTATAGCAAGTAGTATGGGAATTGTCCAGCAAGGATAATTGACTTTGCCATCCTTCTCTGCCTTCTTGGCCTGGATCTCCCCTACAGGCATTTGGAGTTGATTTTGCAATGAGAGTTCTTAATGGCTGTCATATCAAAACCTGTGCTGGGCATGGGCAGCCTTGGTCAATATAGGTCTTCAAGTCCAACCACCAGAGAATATGGAAAAGTTCAGAGAAAATCTCAGTTTTCCCCTCAAATAAGAAATATTCAGTTAAGAATAACATGACCATACTGTAGTAGAGAGAACTGAATTCCTTTTAGATTAAACTTAGTTTAAGGTTTACTCTGCAGGTACTAGTGGGCATTCAGTCTGCAGGACCAGACTACAGCTAATCCGAAGTAAAATTATCTGAAAATGCTTCTGTGTGATCTCCTGAGCACTAACAGCCTGTGCTACCCTGTCACACATTACTTGCTAGTGCAAATACAGCTTATATAAACTCATCTAGGCTTTAGGTTTTTACTCTTCTTCCCAAGGGTGATTTCACTGATTTACTGCTGAAGTACCCTATAGAGAAATTAGTACCAGGGAAGGGGGCCTGGAATGTGCAGTGTAACCAAGCAATCTATTTCTGTCTTTGTCCCATGAATTTCCAGAAATCGTGCCTTTATAGTTAATAGTCTATCATAATTTCTTTCCTGTGGTCTTGCCTTGTTGAACCTTAAGTTTATGTGAAGTTGTGACATTTACATCATCCTTTAGCACGAAATTCCTGAAGTTAACTACATGCTGTGAGAAGAACTACTTTTGGCCGTTTCAAACCTGTCACACATTAGCTTTTTTCCCTAATGCTTCATAGCTGTTGTATTGGAAGAGATGGTAATTAAGTGTTCCCAAGCCATGGTATCAACACCATTCATGATTAAGAATTCTTTTCTTTCTCTTGAAGATGTGGAAAAAAAGTTTCATAGATGTTAGCTTTTTGTTAACTGGGATCAGAGAAATCAGGATAATTTTTTAATCTTTATATAATATGAAATAAAAATGCTCAGACCATGTGGCCCAGTATCCATTTCATACCTATGTACAGTAATAGAAGCTTAAGGAGGAATGAAAAGGAAGCTTATGAAGGAATCTTTTTCTCATATACTTCCAATTAGCAGTGGCTGAGGCGTATTCTGAGACTGAGAACACATTTTGGACCATAACGCTAAGCAAACGCTGTTTCTTTAACCTTCTGTGGTGTCCAGAGCAGGGTGTCCTCTGTACACATGCAGAGTGTGCCTACAGTGTCTGTCACTGGTCCCTTTAAAGGCCTGTGGATTGATGCAGAGCTGCATGTAAAGTTAGGACTGAAATTTCTAGTACATTAAAAGCCATTCCAGTTCTTTGTTATTTTAGCAGAGATCACCATCCAAGTGCGTCTTTTGCAGTCTGCATTAGAGTTGTAATAATACCTGGCTCTTCTACAGTAATGTTGCATTAGGGTACCTCTAAGGGCACTAAAAAGAGAAAGACTATTGTGGGAAAATACTAGCAAAAAATACTATGAGTAGCCCTAACACTAGTGTGAAAATAGTCTTTAATGATAAATACTTCTGAGAATATAAATAAAACATATCAGAACCAGGAATCCCTATGTGCTCTGCTTGGTGCACATATTAATTTGTACTTTGATCCAGACATGTTGAACTACCAACACAAGCTGGTTTTGTGGACGTTCAGGTGTTCTTTTCCTAAGTGCACATTTTTTTCTGGTGTGCACAAGTGCTTATTTCTACAGGAGCAGCTCACAACATGGGGTTTCACGTGTTGTGGAGGGATTGGTTGCTGCAGAATCAGTGCTAATCATAGGCTGTTAGGCTGATGTTCTCAAAGAGGTAAAATTGATTTTCTGTCTCAAAAGTTCTAATTTGGTGCAGAAGACCTCCTTGCATGATCAAGAACATCTGAAATTCAGTTTTCCTTCTCACTTGGAGAAGGTAGAAAATATGATTTCTAGTGAAATACGGATTTCCTGTGTTTCAGTCCAATAGGCCCTGTCAATTCTCACTGTGACTTAGAGTGCATTGATTATTTTACCAATTGCGTTATTTGTAAAGCTAGCTTTTAAAGAAATGCTATCTTACCTGAAACTTGTATCCTTAGGAAGAATTAGCTCACATTTGCAAAGCAATTTGAGGAAGGAAAGTGATGGTTTGTTGCTACTTATCATTAATATGTTTTTATTGCTGTATCATTTTCTCTAATGACTCCCTAAAAGCCAAATGGCTTACTAAATAAATGAAAAACGGTCCATCCAGAACCAGACAAGCTGCTCAGTCCATATGTTTAAAATGCACAACTGATGGGCTGTGGAATTAATATACTGAATTTAGTTTTTTATTAGTGGAGATTTTGGGAGAGTTTTCCCCCTGGTTATTACAAAGCAGAAAAAACTGAAACACTTCGTGCCCATGAGGGATTGAAATTATTCTTTTTATTTTAATGCACTTTGGAAGAAGGAGGAGTGAAATTTGTGAGAAACATAGTGAAGCACTAGAGTAAGTAAAGGAGAGAAGAGTGTTTTCTCCAGTGTCAGACCTCTGCTCCAGCACTGGTATCGCAGTTATTGTCACTCTGGCCTTATGCCCACACTCGAGTGGTGGACAAGATGTGCCCAGCCAGAAGTATCTGGCCAGCTTGTCTTTGTTAAGTCACTTCACTAGACTCCATTGCTAAACCTGAATATACCAAATCACCATCATTATGAGAATCTACTCTTTGAATTTCTCTGAATGTAAACCCTGAGGCGTTAGGGGAAGGACTGAAACAAAACCCCAAAAATCTAGCCAGAGGTGACTCAAGCCTTTTCAGGAGCTGGTCTTGGCTGTGAGGCCTGTGTGGCAAACTGGTTTGAGTACATGCTGGGGACACCTGCAGAAGAAGCTGCAAGGTGTACTTCTACATGGTGGGCGGGCAGATAGAGTCTCCTCCCCTTCTGAGTATCAGTAGGGTTGTCCTCAGCTGCCCTGTTTAAAGAGATTGTACCTCAGTCCCTCACCCAACAAGACCAGGGCATCTCTGCATGTTTTTTCTGGTTGTTTATTTAGTTCTCCTTCTTGGTGTGCTTGACCTTGTCATTTCACTGAGCACTAATAGGCTCATTTTTACTGCAGAAAGGACTAAGAAGGACTTTAATAACAGAAGCAGTGAGGCAATGTCCTGTTAGACATTAATAAATCAGTTTATAACTTTTTTGCATTGGGTCTTGGGCATTGCCCAGTGTGTAGGAGATTTGGGTATTACTCAGCTTGTTGGAGAGAAAACTGGCTTGCAAATTCATCACTTGGTAGAGCGATTGAATTAGAAAGTTCTGGGTGGTGATGGGCTACGTACAGAGGTAGAGAGAGGCTTGATGGAAGCCCATGAATAAAGGATCCAGCCAACTGCAAATCTGAAATCTAAGTAGTATAGGTGACTGTGACAAACTGTTCAATGAAATTCTGGACTTGCCATCTCTCCAGCCATCAACTCAAATCAATTTTTTTCTCTGACTGAAATAAGCTTTAACTCAACTCAAAATTACAGACTGTATCTTCTTATTTGTTGCTTCTGTTAGATGCAGAAGGATATATATGACCAAATTGTCTTTTCCAGCCTTAGAATTTATAGCAAAGTCATATTGCATTCTCTAGAAAGAAGATCCTCTCTAGGAGAATAAAATCTCATTTTCTGGTTGGGGTGAGCTTTTTAATCTTTAAGAAAGTGAAGAAATATTTTATTTTAATTGTGTGATCTGAATCAGACCATATTGGTTTTTTGGAACTTACTGGAAAGATTTTAATCTGAGTCAGTTTAATAAAACTATAAACTCAATTACTTAATTTCCCTGTCAGAACATTCCCAGAGAGACATTGTAGTTAATTTTGTTCTGTAGTAAAAAAATTTGTTAATTCTACTCTGTAGTAAAAAAAAAGGAAAATTCAAATTCTTGTTTATATTTAGAGCAAGCGAGGCTGCAATGACAGAACACTTTGTTCAACAGAAAATCTGAAACTTTCAGGCTTATAGAAGTCTATTAAAAATTAAAACGGAAATTCCTTCTCTATTTCTTCCATTGTTTTTAACTACAAAAAAAATTAAGGAAAATCATACAATTTTGCAGAAATCCTTTTAAAAGGTTTGTGTGAATATACCCCAGTAGAAGAACCTTCTTTGTTACCTCCTGTAATTGTTTTATCCCCAAAAATCTGCTTGCTTAGCACAGTCACCTGGCTAGAGTTAGAGATATAAATTTTCTTGTAGTCAAGAGGAATTCAATCCTTTTTTTCCCCCCTGGTTATTCTAGGGCTTTCAGCAGAAATTCTCCTTCCACAGTAAAGAGATTGTGGCCATCAGTTGCTCCTGGTGCAAGCTGGCGGTAAGTGGATAATGCTACAGGAGAGTGTGGTCTGAGTTTAACTAGAAGTGATTGTGGGGTTTTTTGGTTTGCTGGTTTGGTGTTTTTGTTTTGGCTTGGTTTGTTTATGTTTGTGTCTTGTTTTTTTTTTTTTGTTTTTTTTTTAAAAAACTTGGTNTTTTTTTTGGTAAGAAAGCATGGCTTAGGAAGATAATCTTTAGTTACGTCTTCCTAAATCTCTATGGTTTGAAGGACTTGAAGATGCTGAAGTTGGGAATATTGCTCCAGTTTTTGTGCTATCACCCTCTTCTTCTCCAGGCTTTCCCTTTGTCTTTCTTGTCCTTCTTGACTCTACTCTTTCCCTCTCTTCCAGTTCTTCACCAAAGTCACCTGTTTCATGTTACATCACATTGAGGAGCCATGTTCCCTGGGGGCTCATGCTGCTGTCATTGTGCCTCCCACCTGGATCATTAAGGTGAAGAAACCTCAGGTAACTGCATGCTGATGTCTGTTTCTGAAGCTGTCTGGCTGTGCAGGGCCTGTCTCGCTGGTCAGGGCCAGCCTGGCTTCTCTGCTTGGTCCTCCTTCACCAAGGCATGCTTGTTCAACCCTGTCTCTACCCCTGAAACCCAGCATACATCCATGGTGGTTATGAACCTGTATCCTCCTGCCCCTCCATCAAGTCCTTCGGTAAATTTCTCTGTTTGGGATGATTAGCAGCAAACATGAGCTGTTCTGAGCTAATTCAGCTCAGAGTTGTTCCTGTGAGTTCAGCAAGCACACTGCAAGAAATCCCCTGTGTGGTAGGCAGTCAAGCATGTTTCATTAAATAGAGCTGAGCAAATACAGGGAAAAACTTCACAAACATTCACTTGAACTGCAGTAAGAATTGGCTGTGTCCGGACTGGCATCCCTCTGAATTTGCCTTTAATGGACATGTAAAGAATTAGGTCTTGCTTGTGCAGTCAGCAGTAAGCCCACATGCTCATTTAGTTGCATGTAACAGGCATTGGACTTCTGTGGTAGGTCTTGGAGAGGGTAATTCACTGGTGAACGCAACAGGGAGAAAAGATATCCAAAAGAGAGCTGGCCAAAAATTAGAAGGGGATTCACATCGTGCAAGAAGTATTTTTTCTTTGAAAGTCTGTTTTCATTTCAAATTGAGCTGAAGGAAACAAACACTGAACATATCAGGGAGTCAAAAATGCTGGTTAAATTTTTATTTCAGAATGATATTCTTTATTTCAGTCCACCCATGGGAAGTGATCTGGACTTTTTGTCTCCACCTCCTGGCTGTTAAGAAGGAGCTAAGAAGTTTAGGCTGCAGCCAAGGCACTAAGGCAAAACTAGTCCATGAAACCAGAAAAAGGCCTGAGGCCTAAATTGTGACACTGTCTTTAGTTCCAGTTTAGGGATATCACCAGCAGATTTGGGCATGAGTAGGATTTCTAGCAAGCTGGTTGTTAAAGACAAGAAGCAGAGGAAAGGGGAAATATATGTATAGGTTACCAAAAAAGTCAGCCAAAGAGGCCTCCATTTCTTTTTTTTAGGTCAAGAGAGAGCATAGCAAGATTCCTAACCACCTCCACTCTGAGAAAAAAGGGTTTTTTGCCATTTGTAGATTTCCCCCACACTCTTCTTTCCCTGTGTTACTCAGTCTCCTCCAGAGAAATATTTTTTTCTCTTTTGTCGAGGAATGTTTGAGTCCTTGGCAGGGACTAAATATCCTTGGCTAATTTTCAGCAACTGTGTGGTATTTGACAGATGTATCCATGTCTGACCTTCTTAAAAGAAGCTTTTCTTCAATCCTTTTAATTTTTGTTTTATTTAATTTTTAGTAAAAAAGAAAAAAAACCCCAACAAACCAACAAACCCTGATGTGTAATTTTCTTTTGATTTGGCTTTTGTCCAAAGCAGGGTACCTTCCTTATAATATTTGTAGGGAATTTGCTTTCTTGTCCATTTTTTTTTTGAAAACTTCAGATTAATGAATAAACAAATCTAATCTAGGTAATTATAATTTATGGAAAAAAAATCTTTTAAATTAAGGCTTGAAATGTTAAAGAAAGTATCTGCCAGCTTCATGTGCCTGAGTCATGAGAACAGAGAAAGTACTTCATTATTAACTTGTCATCACATCTCTAGTCCTTGACATTCATGGTCAGTAGCATGCAAAAACTTATCTTGAGTAGCTGAAGCATTAAATAGATCAAAATTATATTTAACACAGACAGTGGGTGCATTTCCATGAAGCTTCTAAATGGCAGCCATTGGAGTTATGGGAAGTGCATCCTTATTACTTTAGAAAATAGTGATGCATCTTTTGGATGTGCTTTCAGATTTTTGGCAGAAGTCTTGTTTTCTTATTTATTGTTTTCTTAGGGAATATTTTTCCTCTCCTGCTGTTTCTGGCCAGGTCTACTTCTATGTATTATGACCCTCTTCACCCTATAGAAATGTTTGGTAAACACTATGAAATATTCAGTTCATTTGATCCAGAGAGTACAAACACAATATTTTTACAAATTTTTGTAATTTCTCATTAAAAAAATGAATGTGTAACCTACAATCTGTTTTTCACATATTCCACAGTCAGAATAAATTTGGGTAGAAGATATTTGGGTATAAAATATTTCCTCAGCTCTAATTAACTACTTACATTGGTCACAGAAAACTCCTGAACTGAATTCCCTGCTCATATAAAATTGATTTTAGTGGTGCCTGCATCCTGTTTGTTTGTGGTTTCCTTTAAGTAAATAAGATGGCTTTTTGTAGAAAAACCTTGCCCTGTTTTATAATTTTTATTTTTTGATTGCCACAAAAAATGGTTTTCCATGCCTCTTTTGTACAGCATGGGTCACCACCTTTCAAATATTAGGCTTGCACAAAGACCACTCTGTGTCTTTTTACCAACAATGTTGTTCTAGTGAAGCATCATGTTGTAATTGGTTAAGAACCAATTTATGCTGACAACCTCTGTTCTAAACAGGGAGCTTTATCTTCTTGTAAGAAACTGATTGCAAGATGAAGGATATTCAGAATGGTTCAAATAGTTTTGGAATTGGTGGTAACCCTGTGTATAATGACCCACTCACATGAATGGAAAACTCCCAATACCTCTTCCATGTTACCTGTAATGTGAGCTACTTCTGTAATTTTCTGCTGATTTTCTGTATTGTTAGCAGTGCTGTGATAGCAGCTCTGTTTTCCTGGGTTTCAAAACAATTCCATCTCCTAGTTTGTGAAGCAGGTCACCCCTGTCGATTGGTGGTATTTTGTTACAGTTGAGGTTTGGTAGCCAAAGTGGTGTTAGCTCTGGCGGTGGACTTGCTATGTGCTTGTGTTGTGGGAAAAAAGTAGATGATGAGGACGGTCTGGCTGATGGATTTACTGATTGAGTCTGTCTTCTGTTTGGGAAGACAAAGGCAGTAACTGTGAAATGCCAAGGTTTTTCTGTTCAAGGTGAGTAAACTTGGTGTTTTCCTCTCCTCCTTTGAGGACTGTGCACTAGTTCTAGTGAATACTTATATTTTTGGGTTTATTTCTTCATTTTATCAATTGCTGAGTGCAACTGGCTTGTCTGATAGTGGTTTGTGAACAACCTGATGATGGTCAGGATTGACCTTCCCAGACGCTGTTACTTGTTTAACTAATTTGAAAATCAGCGTGCTAAAAGCCTTTGAAAATTGAAGCTGAAATGTTTTAAAGGAAAAGGTTGAAAATTTCACTGGATTTGTCTGAGGTAGTCCATGGCCTCTGCACCATCGAACACCATACAAGAAGGACTCCAATTCTTCTGTTCATCTACCTAAACTTGCTGAGAGTTATACAGACCATTCAATAATATGAAAAATCTCTTTTTGAAGATGGAAAAACTGACATCCACAAAGGAGAGGTTTCCTCTCTAGAGGCAAGTTAGGATTTACTTATGGTGCCCTTTAAAGGTATGCTTTGCTATCAGGTACCTTGCTGAATAACATTATATGTATACAAAATACTCACAACCTTGTTCTGTGAGCAAGGTATTATGTATCCATTTCCTCACTTCAGTGTGCAGAGATTGCTGACACTCTTTGGCTGTTACTCTTCTGCATGTTTGCAAAAAAACCCTGCATATGTTTAAGCAGCTTTTTTGCCGTTCATCTGCTATGGACATGTGGTTTCAAATACTGTAGCAAAGCTTTAGGTTCTGTTAACATTATAGGCATAGGCATGTTTAAAAAAATTTTTTAAAAGAGGTGAAATAACATTGTTGAGATGTAGCATTTAGTGCCTTTTTGAGTATGGAAATGAAAATTATAATCATGGATGGAGCCTTAGACTTAAACTATTTCTTTAATATAGCTGTATGCTTTTTCTCACCCCTCTTTAAGGTACATTATAGGCAGATTTAATGACAACTACATTTAAACATTCTTCAAATTATTCTTTTATGATTAGTCAGGTTTTTACTGAGCTGTCTTTACCCTTGGTATGCGTGTGAGCTTCCAGCAGACTGCTAATGAGACTGTGGGTAGACTAGATCTCCTCTCTCTGTCCTGTGTTTTGCTCCAATCTGGGGAGAGTCCTTCATCAGGGAATGCTTGAGGAACTAGGCTAAGGCCCCCATGGGAGGCAGCTTTGAATGAAATGCCCCCATAACTTTCTGTTGACATCCAGACTTTTGCCTACAGTCAGGGTGACTGCCGAGGTAGGGCAGTGCAGGTCTGTGAAGATGGGATTGCTGATGCACCTGTGTAGTCAGTGACATCTTCATGGCTTATCGTGCCTTCAGGATCACTTTGTATCAGAGTAGGAAAGAATACGAATACTTCTGTAGGTGGTTTCTCAAAATATGGTCTAAAACAGCAGATTCCTGAAATTGCTCTGCAGAATTGTCTTGTCTTCAGTATTGTCAGTAAGCATTAAGGCATGACTCCTTCCTTCTGCAGGAACGCTGAGAGCTTGGGACCTGGTGCTCTACATCAGGCTTCTCTTGGTCTAGGTGATAAAGGATAATTCCTCTAGGTATTTCAGTTAGATAGCTGTTAGTTTTTCTTCTCAGGTATGCGGAGGCATTATCTTGTGTATCTGGTGTGTCATACTCAAGTCTTGAAATTCTGAAAGTGGTTGGTGTGTTTAAACAAAACCTCATACTTATTCCTATTGATGTTGGATAACAAGCAGGATTAAGAATAGACATCAGTTTTTGCAGATCTGATGATCTTTGCTTGTTGACTTTCATTAGTGGTACATTTCTGATCAAGGTCAGGACAGAAATGAACTTTCAGACGAGCTGAGTGAATCTTGCTTTCCCTTTTATAGCCAGAAAAAAAAAAAAAATCAATGAACGTTCTTCTAATTCCTTATGCTACTTTATTTCCTAGTGACGGTCAGACTAGAAGTTGAAATACTGCAAAAATATTTGGAGTATTTCCCATAAGACAAAATTTCAATTATGGAAATGGTTAGGGTTTCCTGCAGGTATAACTTTAATAGCTGAATTAAAATAAATAAAAATATATCATAAAATTCCCCTTTTTGGACTGTTCTTATCACACCAGAACACGTTTTTTGCTCAGTACCACTAAGCAGGCTGTCACCTGCCTGGAGAATAGCCTCGACATAAGTTCTATTTTAATAGGTTCTGCAAAAATACAAGCAGTTCTATGTTTTTTTTCTATGTAGTTAAGAGATATTGTTATTAAAAACACAGCAAACAATCACCCCAGAAACACCTTCTTTACTTAAATCCTCAAAAATTAACAATTCAGTTTGTTCCTTAGCAGATGATTACACAAGTTTCTTGATAGGCTGGAACTGACTCTACAGTGCCAGCATCATGTGCCATGGTGGCCTATGTTATGTTGAGTCATAATGGTTGCCAGAGCTAAAACTTGTTGTTTTCTTTCCTTAAAAAAAAAAAAAAAAAAAGCAAACAAAAAAACATGAAAAATACCTTATTTATCATGTTTTTTTATTACATCTTTATGCAGGTGGTCTCCATACCAGGAGACGAGCCTGATTGGGCAGGAGACTGGAGCCCCGAAGGGGAAACGGGCGTCTCCTACCCCTATTGGGAGGGTTGGCAGGTACAACATGTGGTGTCATGTGAGTCTATGGGAGCATCTGATCTTTTTTCCCCCCTCACAGCGTGGGAAAGTTTCCAGTTCCAAAGCACCAGTCTGGTCTCCGTGTGTGGCTTTCTCCATAAACGGTGGTGTGGAAGTGTAAAGCATGCAGCGCATGTAATTTAAATCTTGAGCATGTGCCAGAAACTCTTATCATTCTCCAAGTGGACATGCATGGAAGAGCTTCGTAAAGGGGCTCTGTCTGGGCCTGTCTTCTAAATTTTGTTTTGCTTTTCATGTATTCTTTTTTCTTTTGATGTAGAACTCCTTAAAGACTTCAACACGGCGAAAGAAGAGAACGTCCTTTAAAAGAAAAGCCAGCAAAAGAGGAAATGAAGTAGGTATTCAAGTGCTTTGGAAATCATGCTCCTTTTGTTTAAATGTCTAAACACAGGCTTAAAAGTTTTTTGGCTTTTTTTTTCTTTTTTTTTTCCACTGAAGTGTTTAATATATTTTTCCCCTGGAAAATTCCATGCTATTGAATGTGTTGTTGGAAGAGATAAAGCTTGTATGAGAAGTTTTATTTTCTGAGTTGATGTCTTTCAAGAAACAACATACCAGGCTCCAGAAGGACTAGCACCCTAATGAAAGAGTGTTCCCTTGGGATGTAAAAGACTCAGCTCACACCCTTTTTTCCACTAAGCAAAACAGAGGTGTGAAACTGGGGTTGTGAAATCCATGGTGAGTGCACTGATACAAGGCTGTGATCTGGTTTAAGGATATCTTCTTCAGGAGATTTCATATTAAAACTGGACCACAGAGAGAGAAAACAGATTATTGATCTGTTGGTTTGATTTACCATGTGTCTTATAGAAGACTTTGCTTCCAGATCCTTCCTAGTGAACTAATTATATAGACAAACCGCCTCATGGGAGAGGTGGAGGGAGACTCACCCTTGCATAGCCAGGGCTCTCTGGTTCACGTCCTTTCTTGCATGGTGGGAGAACTGCAGACCAGAAACTGGAATCTGTGTCTGCAAGAGCCCAGGACAGCGCCCTCATTACTGGGCTCTCTGGTGTTCTGCAGGGGTAGAGAGTAGGGAGGCAAATAGTTTTCTCATTGATATGTCATATTGCATCTGTGGCATTTGGTCAGAGGTGGGAACGCAGCAAGGCCAAGAATTTGAGAGCAGATTATCTGCAAGTAAGTGCTTATGCAACTTGTCTTTTGGAATTAATGGAATAAGTAGCCTATCTCAATTCTATTTTCCTTTGGAGAAACTGTTTGTATTAGAAATAACAGTGTATCTGACACATTATTAGTGTTGTGTGAATAATTGCAGGAAATAGGGTCAGAAATCACCTTGAAAGAATTTTGAAGTAGTTGTGTGCTACCCTGAAATGATGTTTTCCCCCTCTTATTTTATTCTGTTGTCTCAGTTGGATAAATTACGCTCAGCTGAGCACCACATTAACATGGCTGTACTATTTCCAGTACCTGAAGTAGTTTTGTCAGAGCTAGGTTGGGTCTTCTGTGTGTGTTGTGCCAAGGAAACATACATCGCTTGTGCTAAAGCTGTTTCTTGCTTCTGCTTCTCAGGAAAACAAAGGCCGGCCTTTTGTGATAAAGCCTATCTCCTCTCCACTCATGAAGCCACTGCTGGTTTTCGTCAACCCAAAAAGCGGAGGGAATCAGGTAAGAGTATCAGCTGGGTCTGGATCACAAAGTTTAAGTTCTGCAAATGAGACTGGTTCTTGGCCAGTCAGATAGGAAGGGCTCTATGCCTGAACTGCAGCCCTCAGAAGAGGTCCTTGCTGCAGAATGGCCTTTCTACTTCAGTGGAGTTGGATGGCTGGAATGGGCACTTGAGTATTTGAGTGGTTGTACTCCTGTCTTCAGATTCTTGAAGGGAATCTAAAATGATAGTTTGGAGGTTTTCAGAAGATTTCATCTTTCCATGGAAAATTTAGGTTTCCAGTGACGTTTTAGACTTACCCTTATCCAAACAGTGGTTTAGCTTTGCTAGGAAAGGCTGTTGGAATTATTGAATGTGAAATTACATATTCCTATGGCATCTAAAAAACTCATTAGTGGTCTTGTAGTGTACCATAGAGACCAAGTTTCAGTGACTAAAATGCAGCAGACTCCTTCCTTAAGATTCTTGGAATGAATACTTACCCAAGTGAATATTTTCCAAGTACTGCCTCTTTTTTGAATATCAAAGAATCTGAGTGCCTTTTGATAAACAGGGCCCTGTAATAGAAGAGATTGATGTAAGATACAACAGAGGTCTATAGAGCATGGAGAGTAGCACAGGCATTGCTTGTTTTCTCCTCTGTTAGAAGAATTAGGGAGGATATCAAATGAAACTGTTTAGACTGGTTCAAAACAAAGGAAAAAGCTGGTCCACCTCACAGTCTGTAGTTCAGCGGAAAAACTCCTTGCAATAGGATGTTGTGGATGCTAAACATTTACACAGGCTGGAGGAGATATTTGGAAGTGAAAACCCTGAAGATTACTAAAGTTGTGTGCCTCCCTCTGGTTCAAGAGTTCTATGAACTGCACGCAGTTGAGACTGGAAGAATACTTATGGCAAACATCACATTTATTTTCTCTCTTCTTATACCTTTCCCTAGGTACTATGACTGCTATTCTTGATTCTTCACTTCAGGGAGGGTGTCAGGCAGAAGAGCCATCCCTCAGAAGGGAGTGCTATGGAAAATTCCTGATGAGTACCCTCAGGCCATGTCTGAAAGGCATTCTTGAGTTAGAGTACAAACTCACTCCATAGAGTTCTTAGCTCTCTGCTGCTAGTAAGAGATCTTGTCACTTTTTGTCTGGGCAGAACGTGAAGGAAGGAAATTGAGTGGAAATATGAACCCCAGAGACTGAGAAAACAGAAATTATACCTTTAGGTGATGAGCTGGCTGCGCTGCACTGAGCGAGGGGGGCAACTGTACCCCACAAAGTCCTTAATTCCTGATGCTTTAGATGGTAGAGGTTACAATTACGAATGATCGTTGTGGTGATGGTGGAAGCCTGAGCACTGTTATTTCTTGGACATTGGGCAGGACACTGTTCAATGTGATGGAGACTTTGGCTACAATCTTGTTCAACTTCTTGCTGCCATGGATGGCTGAGGGTGAGGTGGGATAACAGAGGTTTCTTCTTGTTGCAGATGGTGAGAGGCAGAACAGGTTGCTGTGGGAGATGAACCTTTAGTCTCACCCCAAATGCCTGTTCTTAAGAACCATTAAGTGATCTGTGTTGAAATTAGTCTATATGCCTGCAATGTGCACCTTGTCCAATTTGGTGGGTTGCTATTCTACAGAGCAGTCATTTGCTATGTCACTTTCTAGTTTGTCTTCTTGTTTTATGTTTGCTTTATAAAGCACAGAAAAAAAGAAAAGCAGTTCAAATATAGTGAATAATGCACACTGTTACTTCCAATAATCATTAAACTACTCATAATTTCCCTTCCTTTGATTTTTCTCTCTTGCCAGGGCACCAAGGTTCTCCAAATGTTTATGTGGTATTTGAATCCACGCCAGGTCTTCGATCTCTCTCAGGAAGGGCCGAGAGATGCGTAAGTACTTGAGCCTTCATTGCTGAGCACCCTATTTCTTATCTGGTCAGGAAAGCAGGAAAAGATCTGGCTTGGCTGGATTAGTGACCATGTGAGGTTTAACTTATCCAGGTTTTGGTAGCATGGCAAGAGCTGCAGTGGTGGCTTTTGTGAGAAGGGGTCAGGAGCTGCCCCTGTGTCCAGACAGAGCCAATTCCAGATGGCCCCAAGGCTCGCTGCAGATCCCAGTGCCTGACCATTCCCTAAAGAATGAGCATTCCAGCGGGGTGAGGCTGCCTCCAGACTGCCACACATGGTAGCGCTGTGCAACTGTCCCTGCTTGCTGAGTACCTAGCTCAGCTTATCCGGACAACAGTTGAATTGTGAGCCTCTTCCAAGGGAGAGAGGACCCCTCTTTAAAGGGCAGATTCTTGCTGCCCAGGGTTGAGAAACCATCCTTCTGTGGTATTGGACATGGGGATACTGGCTTTACTTAACCATCTCTTCAGAACTACTTTCTCAATTCGTAAGCAGGTTTTGTATGTTTTTGTAAATATTGTTACTATGAATATTTTACAATAATAATGTAAAGTCAAATGTTTGCCTGTAGAAGAACAGTCCACATGTTTCCTATTCAAGCCATTCGAGCCTTTTATTTTCGTGCAGAAACACCTGCAATGCTGTTCTCACATGATGTTTGGAAGCTTTAAGTTAGATGTATGATATATGTTAGGCAAAGGAGGGTTGCATCCTCTGGTCACTCAGCTGTCTACATGTGGATGTGTCCCCCCTTTCATTAGAAAATATTTCTTTATGCCTTTCTGAAAGGTGCAACTGAAGGAGCAGGACTCCAATGGGTGCTTTTTCTGGTCTCTACAGTTGATATTTAGATCACATACCCAGAGAAGGAATTCTATTACATATTCTTGCCTTCTGTGGTGTTAAAATAAAATCACCAGTTGAAGAAGCTGTCACAATATACAAGACTGAGAAATGATAGCTCAACAAGTCATGGTGAAGAACATTAAATATTGTTTTAAAACCTCAATGTTTAAATTTGTTTGCTGTAGGGTAAGAGAAAAATGAAAGATTTTGACCTCTCTAGAAGGAATATGAAAATCTGGAAAGATGCTAAACTGATCAAACACTTGTCAGGAGGTGCTGCCTAAGACGGAGGAAGGCCTCATTTCACATCCTAGTGGTTTTGCATTTCCACCTCCACTCATATACTTAGTAATGAATATTTGAAGATGCAGTAAGTGGTGGTTACACTGTCACTCAGCAAAATGCATAAAAAGCATCTACATTACTGTTCTTACTCTTTTTTTCCCTTTCCCTCCCTGGGCAGGCTGGAGCTGTACAGAAAAGTGCCAAACCTGAGGATCCTGGCATGTGGTGGGGATGGGACGGTAGGTGGCAGGGACCTGGCAGTCCCATGGTCGTGGGCCAAGTGATTCAACTCCTCACAGTGGCAGGTTTCCCACCTCACACTGCCTGTGGAGGCATAGAGAGATAAAATACCTTACACTTGTGAAATCTAATATTTGTTTTTCAATTTTCTGTGTGGCCTGGCCTGTGCAGATATGAGGCCAGATTCTCATGTCCAAAGCCTTCTTTCCTTTATGCATAAAGATTTTCTACAGCTTAAAAAACATAAAGACTAACTTTGCTGATCTCCTCTCACTATTTACATTATATCTGAGGATCTAGAAGGTTAAGTTAGTGTCTGGGAGCCATTAAATCTTAATTTCTTCTCCTTCCTGCTAGATTCTGGTACATCTACGTTTAGTAATTTTCTTTACAACAGAATTTCTGTGTTCTTGGATGAGTGAATGGGGCCAGATCTTTAAAGGATTTGGGCACCTTCATTTGGAGACAAACTGCAGCTCAGAGTCTGAAGGTCACGAGTGTCAATGGAGTTATTAAAACTGCATTACTCTTTCTAGTACTTAAAAATATTTTAAATCTCAGTCTGTGCCACTGAGTGCTAAATACTGTTGAAAAACTGACCTTTAATCTCTAGGGGACTCAGTTCCCCAACATGCATTTGATGGCAATTTTAACAATAAGTATGGTAAGGAAAATGCATTACTCCTTGCAAGATGCAGTGATTGGACAGAACAGATCTATGTAGATGTTTAGGGCGTGGAGAGGTGGTTGGTTTATTTTGTAGAGAGCTGAATCCTGTCTCTTAATTTGCCTCAGCTTGAATTTCTGGGGGAACTTTTTCAACTTCTGTGGGTTCTTTTAAAACCCCAGTGGTAGAGTTATTAATATCGATGCTTCCACTGCAAGAATGAAGAAAAAATCAGTGATAAGACTACTGTCTTGAAGGTACATGGGAAAGTAAGACATTACTGTTACTGAATGATGAACTTGCCTTAAGAAACATGCAAGGCATTGCTTTAGCAGGAGACATAAGTTGAGAAAAAGTGTTTTGATCTATTTTCTTTTCCATCTGAGGAAGCCAGTATTTTCATAGGGGAGAAAAAGTTAATCATGAAGATATTAAAGGAGGAAAGAATACAACTACATTGAGTCAGATCATCCTATTTCCCTTTGCTGAAATGTGCGAGAGGTGGCAGCACCTTCTCATTAGTATGAGCAGCATTCCACTGTTACATTTGCTGCTGCTCAGTTTGAAGCAAATTAATATCTAGTTATTCCCAAAGCCATTACATCTAGAAATGAAAAATCTGGCTCAAATGGACTTAATGAATATGCAATGAGACCAGATGTTACCTCGCATTACTGAGGTGAATCAGAACTTATTGTAACTTTTCCAGCGTCACTGGTTGCTGTTACTTCCTGGGGCAGAAGTGGAAAGCTTTGCTTTGAAAGCGGTCAGGAGCTTTCTGTTTACAGGGAAATGATAGTTTGTGTCATCCTGGATTGTGCAACTAATGTACAAGGTTTAGAAATGACCTCAAGTTAAATAGCAGTGCTGTGCTTGTAAATTAGTAATTTGAAGTTTCTGCTCATCAGTTAAAAGCACCTACAAAAGCGGTGGATGTTGTAATGTTACCTGTAGCAGTGGGAGGCTGAAGCACAGATGTGTGGATTACGTCAGGGGCAATGACAATGGCCTCTTTAAGAATTCCTGGCCCTACGGATGTTATCTTGACTTTTTATTCTGTCTCCTGTTATCAGTGCAGAAGTATAGATATTTTGAGAGAGAGAGATTTACTTACCTCTGAAAGTCCCTTTAAAAGACCTCAGTATTTTTGGTGACATCCAAGGTCATTAGAGCTGTAAGTACTTGAGATGGCTGTTGTCAGACAGTGAACTCAAATAGGGATCTCATCCAGTATGAATGCTTTAATAATTGGACAGTTGGTTATGATAAATACCTGTCTGATAAATGCCATTTGTGCAAAATTAAATTTATCTTTTAAGGGACGTGGAGAAAGGAATACCCTAGAATACTAAATATCATGGTGGTTTCTTTATTTTTCAGCCATCCCCTCTGCAGTCCTTCAAACTGCAGCTGTTTTTCCTGATGCTTAAGTTATGCTGGGTGCCTTTTGTGAAGCTCAAGTGTTATCCTGGTTTGGGTTGAGAATCTGTTTGAAACCACAGTAATATTAGATGAGGGAAGAAAAATTCAGTCCAGCTGTAGTCGGGATTTTGTTTTTCTGTCCTGTTTGAAAGCTCACATTTCCAGCAGAAACTGCATCTTTGAAAACTGGCAACAGGAAAAAAAATCTTCTGTTAACTTTTTATTAATTCTTTATCTAAAAATGCAGCACTGCTTCTTCACGTTTTTTTTTTTTTTTAAGTGAGAGGTAGTTTAAGAAAGAGTCCTTTGTTTTTGTAGCAAGAATTTCAGTCACCAAAATTTGATAACATCTTTAGCAACAATTCTTTCTCCCCTTGGAAAATTACCATTTAATGAGAAGAAAATAATTTACAGTAATTTGCTCCTTCTGGCTAG
>VYXC01003310.1:664077-723445 GCA_013397175.1 Platysteira castanea
TGTCTTTTAGTCTAGTTTTTTATTCTTTTATTAGATGTATATGTGCGTGTATATATATATATATATTGTATATATATAGATATAATGTCTTGTTCTGAGTGAAATAGTTCAGCATTAAGGTCTCTTCTCTGGGAAAAAGAGACTGGTGAGCAAGTTCATGCTCGGTGGGACAAGTTCTGAGATACCATGCTATTGTAATGTGTCTCTCATTTTCTTTCATAACTCTTGTCAAAGGTTTAGCTTCTTTTGACATAATGGTAATTTAAAAAAAAAAATAAACTATCTTGAATTGTCCATATTATTCTTCATTCATTTTAAAATTTCTTTTACTTGATCTTCTCTGTNATTTGAAACTATTATGTAGTCCAGAAGAAAGATAGGAGAAATAGCTCTCTGAAATAACTAATAGCTTAGGATACAAAAGAGACAGATTCATTGTTCCAATTCAAAGCCTTCAACCCTGAGCCTTAGTCTNTGATCTTCTCTGTGAAAGAGAATATGATATAACCAAAATATATCTTTGTCCTTTCAATATTCGTGACAGTTCTCTTAATTTCCCTTTTTATAGGTGGGCTGGATCCTGTCCATCCTCGATGAGCTGCAGCTCAGCCCCCCACCTCCTGTGGCTGTCCTTCCACTTGGCACTGGGAATGACCTGGCCCGCACCCTCAACTGGGGTGGGGTAAGGACTGGCTGGGCTACACTTTTGTGAGGGTTCTCAACTTGCTGCTCAAGTTAGTTGTGTGGGGTGGAACTTCCTTTTGGCTAAAACAGCAGGCAGGGCTGTGTCCAAGGTCTGCTTCACTCCAGCAGAATGGTTTGCTTCAATTTGCAGTCTGGGATTTTGAGTTGCTAAAGATGTAGTTGCAGTAAAAGTGTACATAGCTGTACCTGGCATTTCGGGCCAAGTAACAAGAACAGTAATCAGGCTTCTAATTTAAGCATAATTTAAACTTTATCTTTGTTTTTCCTTTACTACAGCACTGGACTTATTCCAGGAAAGGCAAATATACTTTGAATTCCTCTCCTTATGGCCTTACTTTGCCTGCCCTAGACTTGTGCACCTCAATACTAGCTTGTTAAAATGCTTGATCAAAAATTTATCGGGTATCTTAGGCATGTATGAAAGGAGGGAAGCCTGTCAGGTAATTAGTGAGTAACTTGATTTGTTGTCACCATCCGTGGCTGATACTCTGGTCACTCTGCTGTCAGGGTTACACAGATGAGCCGGTGTCTAAGATCCTGTGCCATGTAGAAGATGGGACCATTGTCCAGCTGGACCGCTGGAATCTTCAGGTGGAGCGCAACCCTGATTTGCCCCAGGACGAGCTGGAGGATGGGGCACGTAAGGTTAGAGCCTGCTTTTTCCCGTGGAAAATACAGAATGCTTATGAACATCTTTGGGTTACACTTTTAAGCAGCATGGGCGGGGAGTTTTGCAACTTTTTAATTTTCTATTTGCATCTTTCCCTGTGACTCTTTCATGTGTCAATGATTCCAGAGTTGTGTGAAATGCATTTATTTGTTGTTTGAAACTCCCCAGCACTGAACATTTATGTCAAAGATTAAATCCTGGAAAAAAATCTCCAGCATTTTATCAGAAAGGTCGTTGTTATTTTGCATCTAGTTGCAACTCTGTGACTACCATCCATTCCCCAATTAGACAAAACTAAAAACAAGATGTAAAATTTTATTTCTTAGGATTTTGCTAATGGATACCAGCTGTTTCCTACTTTACAGCAAGGTGTATTTTTGTATTTAGCGTCTTTGTGTGTGGGTCTCCATGTAATCTGCACTAGTGTATCTTGGTAGTTGAGGAATAGGAAAACTTTAGTGAGGAAATCACATAGTAATTTATCATTTGGACCGGAGATGTTGAAAATACTACAAAAATAAAAAAACCTCCCTGATTCTGTGAACCATTTTCCTCTTCCCAGTTACAATTTCCAGCTTATCTATTGGATGCCACAGTTTCCTCTCTGCAGCCCTGCTGGGTGTGTGTAACAATGAAGAGGCCAGATGTGTGCTTGCCTGCCTCATGCATCCTCAATAGGATTAGGGCTTCTTCTCTGGGACTTGGATTGCTCCTGGTTATAGATGAAGCGAGAAGAACACAGCTGGAGTTTCATTTGCCATGCTGAGCTTGAAGAGCCAGCAAAACCTTTGAAAACCTTTGTGTTGGTGGTATCTTAAGTGGTGCAGCCTTGTGGGAAATCTAAATGACAACATAAGGAACTCTTTGATGTGTTAACAAAGATACATATATGATCAGAAAGCACTGTAGGTCTGCTTGTGTCCTTTGGGCTCTTGTATCTGATCATTTTCCACAAGCCATTACTAACCTTCAGAGCAACCTTCTGCTTACATTTCCCTGGTATTTTCCACTTTGTTCTTAGTAGATTTTCATGATGAGCCAAGTTTAAATACTTAAACCCTGGTGTGTTTAGAAGTGTTCCATTCATGTTGTTTTTGTGTCTCTTTTTATTATCTAATTACAGCTTCCCCTCAATGTCTTCAATAACTACTTCAGTCTTGGGTTTGATGCACATGTTACGCTGGAGTTCCATGAATCCAGAGGTAATAGGAATTTTTACTTCCTTAGCCTTGTGGACTGGCAGTTATTTTATTAATAAGAAATAGAGTTGGATTTAACATCCTCTTCTTATAATTCAGAAGTAAAGCTGGAACATAAAACCTTAAGATACATACAAGAAGAAAAAGTGATTGTATCACAAGTTTCCAAGGGACTTCATGATTAAAAAATGAAAAAAGTACAAGGAAGACCGCAATTTACTGGAGGAAAAGGGCTAAAAGGGAAGCTTTCCAGAGTTTTAGATCTTGTCAAGGAGGTGCTATGTAAGTCAGGTGCAAGTGTGGAAGTGGAGGGAAGAGAAGAGCCACAAGACTGGAAATAGCAGGAATATAACTGTGTTCTCAAACTGAACAGCTGTTACCTATGGATCAGTATAGCATAGCATCCCTGGACTTGGTAGAGACCCAGAGTGTCTCTATGCAAGTTAAAGGGTTTAATGTCTGCAGAAGTGTCAGGAATTTGAGCAGTTGTAGCACCTTGTCTGTCCCCTTGCCAGTGGCAGTTGTGCCACCTTGTACAGGCTGACATGTGGCTGAAGGACTCATATGGATGGCTTTGCACTGATATGCACGTCTCTATTTATATGGTTTAGGCAGGTGTACTTATAGAAACAAACCTTGTTCAAGTGTCTGCCTTCAGCTTTGGTCATTCCAGCTTCATATGCAGGTATTTTTTCTGAAACACAGCCTTCCTTATATTCACTGTCGTACTATCAGAGTGTCATTTCAAGATGAAAAGATAGCACTCTAATGCCAGGCTAAATAAAGAGCAGGATACATGATGGAATGAGCTAATGCATATTTTATGATGTTTAAGACTGCTTCAAGCTTTAGGAATAATAATGAAGGGCCACAAAAGGGCACAGGAATAAAATTATGACAGCTGTATGCATTTTTTTTTATGCGTGCATATCACTCTGCGTTACTAATGTGACTGTGAATATACTGTATAGATTAAATGCATGGCTACTTTCTCGTTTAATGGAGGTATTATTTAATAATGAAGTTATGGAGCCCTATAAAGAATGAATGTTATTCCAGACATGCCATTGTTTTAAAAATTTACATGGGTGAAAAAGCACTTGGCAGAGTAAGCTGTGTGTCTGAGTATGTATGGCCAGGAGAGCTTTTTGTAGCACAAGTCTTCACTGCTAGTGTCATCCTTATCTTCTTAAATGCTAAAATACATGAAGTGAATTCTATGTGTTTTAGGAGATGAAAGCTGATAGCCTTGGAGGTGTTGCTAGTGTGTAGGTTGTATTGTTTTTCATTAGGAATTGGGGTTGTTCTGCCTGGAGAAGAAAAGGTTCCTGGGAGCTCTTATTAAAGCCTTTTGATACTTGAAGGGCATTTATAAGAAAAATGGGTCCTATTTCAATAGGATACGGGATAATGGTCTTAAGCAAAAAGAGTGTAAATTTGGACTAGATGTAAGGAAGAAGTTTTTAACAATGAAGGTGGTAAAGCACCAGCACAGGTTGCCCAGAGAGGTGGTGGGTGCCCCATCCCTGGAAACGTTCAAGGTTGGGCTGAATGAGGCTCTGAGCAACCTGATCTAGATGAAGATGTCCCCACTCATTGCAGGGGAGTTGGACTAGATGGACTTTAAAGGCCCCAAAGTATCCTGTGGCTCAATGAATTAAACGATGCAAAGCAGATTATGATCTCATTTACCACTGATGACAATCCAGAGAAATTCTTAGCAATAGTAGCAAAATGTAAAGTACTTGCACAGCTGTAGCATTTGTGCTTTTGAGATAAGTGGCTGTATGCAGTTGCTTATGTGGAGCTATTGTAATCACATATAGTATTAAAACAAATGAATACCATGCCTGCAAACCAAAATGAGATAAACTGATATGAGCTCTCAGCCTAGCAGGACACTATGTGGTAGAGACTGGTCAGCTGTTACATTTAGAATAAGCATTGATTGCAATGTTTCAGAGGAACCTGTATCTTAATGTGGCCTTTTCCATGGCAACCTTTACACTTGTGGCTAATCAGATTGAGACTTGAGGCCTGGATCCAAGTCTAATATATTTAGCTCTGCTTCTCTGGGAAGTGTTCTGGGTAGTGGCTCATTCCAACTTCCTCCATTGTTATCCTTAGCCTTGGTAGAGCATGGAAGATGCAATTTACTTTATCCCTGCTGACATGGTGTTTGATCCCTCAGCTCTGCAGGACTGTTCATTTGCAGGAAATTCCCCCACTGCACACAGACAGAGTCTAACACATTCCATCTTCCATTTCCTTGACGGTTTAGGAATGGTGAGGATAGAGTGAGCCTTGGATGTGCACTCAGTAATTTACTTCTACAATCAAAGCTACACTCTAATCAACTTAAGGCTCTATTTTATATCACAGAGCCCTTACTCCCTACCTGTGCTCATCTGTAATGGCAGAAGTAGGAGCAGTGGGTTGAGAGACTGCTTAATCTCTGACCTCAGAAGGACTCCTTTCCTGTTCTAAACTGGGGCTTTGGTTATGGGGAGTGCTTGTCACAAGATCCATGTAAGATCCAGTGCTGTGGTGTCTGCTGTCTGGAACCATTGGGGACAGTCACGTGAGAGAACGTGCAGCAGAGGCTCCAAGCCTTCAGAAGCCGCCTTCTGCTTAGCATGGGGTGTCAGGACTCTCTGCAAGGAGCTGTAAGCTCAGTAAGTGAGATGAAACAGACTTATGCAATAAATTCGTTGTTTGAAGTAGAAGTTGCCCTGTCTGAGTTTGAGGCACCTGTGACACAGCAGCAGATATAGTAAGTGAGCCAGCAAGAAAATCAGAAACCTCAAGCAGCTCATTTTTACGAAATGGCGCCATATACTGTGAGATGTAGTGGCTTCCAAGAGAACTAGGAGTATTGTTTTAAGTGGTCATTTGAGAGGTAATTTGGATGTGTTGTCACTAATGTGATGCTTTATCCAGGAGGACTTGTTTGGTAGTTTGATGTTTCCACGAGAGAATCGATGAGCAAGGGTGAGTAGTTGGTACTAACACTAAAATACAGTGTCAGAAGGGCTGCTTCTGGAATCTCTAGATGCCACAAACAAGGAAAACAGTTTCCAAGGAGGCCCAAGATGAACTGTGTTCTGGGAAATGTGCCTTATATTGGGAGATTAAGGGAACTCCATTTAGCTTATTGGAAAGAAGGTTAAGAGGTGATTTAATCACTGCCTATAAGTATTTACTCAAGGAGAAGATATCTGATAGTTGAAAGCTCTTTAATTTGACAGAGAAGCATAACAAGATTTAGCAGTTGGCAGTTGAAGACTGAAAATTTCAAGATTGGAAACCTCCACATTTACATTAACAGTGAGAATAATTAACCATTAGATGTACATTAGTACTAAACTCAAAATTCTCCATCACTTGGAGTCTAATGAAAATGAAATGGCCTTCTAAATAGATTTTAAAGTAACCAATTCTTTTTTTCCTCTTTTTTTGCTGCAGGAATCTTTGGGTAGAAATGTTTATTTCTTAGTAACTCTTTAACGTATCAGAATTCGAGGGTCTGTTACATCTTGTAATTTACTAATGCTTTAGTCCTGGTTCAAAGCATGGATTAGTGTTTCATAAATTTCTAATAACTCTTAGAGATTTGTTCTGCATTGCTGGAAATAGAAGTCTCACAAATTGTCATAAGGGATCATAAGAGGAATAGTCTGAGAGGTGTTAAATTAACTGATTGAAATCTTGTTACCTCTTTGCTCATGGTTCCCTCTATTTCCACTCTCTACAGGGAAGGGGAAGGATTCAATATCAATGTTTGAAATCTCATAGCAAAAAAAGGCACAGATGGGGGACTCACACATGGAAAATATATTTATGTTAATATTTTCACTGAGTGATATACTGAAAGCACTTCAGTGCTAGCAAGCGGTGTGAAGGTATAATGAAGTCTACTTGTTTAATTAGGGTGTTCATACGTTTATTTTTCATCCTTTCACAGAAGCAAATCCAGAGAAATTCAACAGCCGATTTAGAAATAAAATGTTTTATGCAGGGGTAAGTAGAGGATGATGTTGACTTAGTAGCTTGAATGTTTTCTTAATTACCTTCCCCTCACTTTCTCACATCAGGAGGTCATGCCAGTTCATTCTGCCTGTTACAATTTCAAGTGCACACGTGCTGTTTCTGGCAGTGCCACACACAGGTGTCTGTAGGAAAGAGCCTGGGGTACTGCGCTTATACAGAGCTGAGCAGGTGAGAAAAGTGGTCACAGCCCTTTGGTCACAGTCCTGGTTGTATTTTGGTCCCTCTGCTTCTGACTTGTAAGCTTCTCAAGAAGCTTACCTGCTTCTTTCAGGGTTTGGGAAGTGCATTTCCTAGAGGAAATGGGCAGTGACTTTCCTAGAGGAATTCCCAAAGTTTTGGCCTGTATCTTTGTAGCTTTGAGGAGCAGTCTTGGATTTAGGGTCATGGGGAATGCAGGGCACAAATCAGGTATTTGGAGTGTTTAATAATGTGTGAATATGCAAATATAATTACTCACTTGTGCATTCAGGGGGCAAATGGGCAACACTTTATTCTAAAGCTATTAAGAGCAAACACCAGTTTGACCATGGATGACATATAATTTATTTCTGGATGATGACACCCGCTGCACCCATGTGCCCTAAACACAGAAACAAGTATGTGAGCAAGAATTTGCACTTAACAGTCCACCCATTGCACTTGAGTGTCCAAGGACTGTTCTCCAGTTAAGCTCTCAAAAGAAGTATCACAATTTAAGACAATAAAATAAAATCCTGTCTTCTGAGAGAGTATGTTTGACAAAAGGATGGCGTTTTGGTAATTAGCTCTTGGGGGGATAAGAACTGAGGAAAAAAAGAAAGAGAGGAAGTATTGACAATTCCTGCACTTATTTTTGTTGCAGGCAGCCTTTACAGACTTTCTGCAAAGAAGCTCAAGAGATTTATCCAAGCATGTTAAAGTTGTGGTAAGTATAAGAAATTGTGTCATAGTATTGTGGGAAGGGGGTGGAGGGGGAGGTTTGGGGAGAGAGTGAGCTGAGAGTTTAATGGCTCTGTTACTTTTCAGTTTTGAGCATGACATTTGCAACACATTCCAAGGAAAGTCTTGGGAAAGTTGTTACAAAGCAGCAACACTTCTCTTGTCTGTGGCTCCATTCAGCAATTTCTCTGTGCTCTGTCACTTTGGCTTTGTAGTGTGATGGTACAGACCTGACTCCAAAGATCCAGGAGCTGAAGTTCCAGTGTATAGTGTTTTTAAACATACCCAGGTAAGCGCAAGACGGATTCTGGAAGTTATACAACAAAAATAACAATAGTTTTCAAAAGACACCAGTTTTCCTAGACTGGGTTAATGAGCAGGAGGCATTTTGCCTCTGGGCTACCTTGTTGAGAGCTGGCTGTTTATAATACTCTTAATGAGAAACCAAGAATGGCATCAGAGTTCAGGGTGCAGCAAAACCATCCTTTAAAAAGCTGAATATCCTGATACAGTAGAAATGCTTAATAAACACACTCTGAAAAGTTGTGCACCTTACCTGCAAACAAGTTAGTAAAGACACAGATGCCTGGTCTTCTGCTTAATTAGAATCAAAGTGTGAAAAAAAAGGAGAGGGGGAGGAGGGGACAGAAATGGAGAGAGGGGAAGGATAAATATTTTACCAGTTAAGGAATACCAAACTGCTGAAAGAAGTCATAGTTTTTAACATGTTACAAGGTGTGTTTAATAAAAATATAGCTGAATTATTAAAAGTTGTTAATCTCCTGCTCCCTAGAACAGTAGTCACCAAACTTAATTTGACTGTGCATCTCTATCAGTAAAAATCTTTTAAGTACCACCCCAATATATGTACATTTATAAATTATATACATGTACTATAATACTACTATTACAAACAATATAAAGTATGCACAAATATAAATTAAGGAAGAATGTCATAAAGATGAAACAAACTTATTTAAATGTTTGTTTTTAATGTTTGCTTTCTTATTTATTAAAAGTAAAAGCAATAGTTTTCTTCACACACTCTGTCTTGTCAGTTGTGAATTTTTCTTGCACGCACCCCACTTTGGAGAACATTGCTTTAGACAACCTCCTACTTTGTTCCACATGCAGACCCAAGCACTTGATCTTTTGAGTCCTTCACTGCAAACTTCTCCTTGGTGTCACCTCTCCAAAGTTCCCCCTTCTATCACTTTTAGATCACTTTTATACTATTCTTTGATGGTAGAAAAGAGAGATGCCAGAACTGTATCTGTTCTTGCTTCTTATGTCTGTCTCCCTGCCTCCTTAAGCTATGCAATGTTTTGCATTTCTTGTGCTGTTAGAACTGCTGAGATAGCAGGGAGAGAAGAAATAGGGGCAAAACAGCTTTATGGCTCAACAGCTCACCATCAGGAATCAAAGCAAATAGAGAGAAAAGAGTGCTGCTGCTCTATTACCTATTTCCTGGTGCTTCCCCATTTCCCTCTCAGAGAGGAACCTGATAAAGTTTACGGTGGACACATCTGCGGGTGTTGTATCAGCTTGGAAACAAGCAGAAAAGGCCAATAGGCTGCTAGTCAGGACCCATCAGGGCAAGCTGCTTCTCAAACTCTCTCCAAACTTCCCTCTGCAGGTATTGTGCTGGCACAATGCCCTGGGGAAACCCTGGCGATCACAGAGACTTTGAGCCCCAGCGCCATGACGATGGCTACATCGAAGTCATTGGGTTCACCATGGCCTCCCTGGTGAGTACACGGGGGTGCTGCCAGGCTGGGTGAACTCTGTGGGCAGCACTGCAGAGTGCAAAATCGTCCTTGGTACTGAAGAACAAATGGCTTTCCCCGCAGTCAGCTCAGGCCAAAGTGTGCTCTGCTGTTGAATTGTACTTTTCTAATAAGAGATGTGTTATTTAATAATAAAAAGTATTCTTTGTAAAATATGGCTAATTTGCATCTGCGGTGCTCCCAAGTTAAATGACAAGATTATTACAGTAAGAACAGTATGATAAGTTATGATTTTACTGTGGGGGTGTTTCAGGATTAAATAAATACTGCTTTTTCTTTTCAACTTTTGTGTATATCAACCTATGGCATTAAAGTCTATTTTTAAGTATATAGCTGGTATATAAATATGATATATTATATACAATTATATGTACATACAGTTCCCATATGCTCACCAAAAATCTTGTGAAACTTTAGTAATAGCTGTGGAAAACTTTATTAGTATTTCTTGCATGAATTTCATCTCTCCTTCTTATTCTGCTAAGAAAAGGAAACTCAGCCAACAATTTTAATTTGTCAGTGCACTTTCTGTCAATGCTGTCCTTAAAGTGAATTAAAACTGGGTTACCATAAAAGCAATCTCGCTGTAAATACCCTGGTGTCCTGCTATGTCGGTGGTCAGACACAGTGACAGAGTCTGCAGAGGGTGGTTAAAAGCAGCCAGAGCTGGTAGTTATCCCCATGCAACACTAACCTACCTGAGGCTCTGCAGCTTGGACTTAGTGTGGCCAGCAGAAAGCCGATAACTGGACTTCCTGACAGGTTTTTATAGCTCACACTTAACTCCATACCCTTAGGCCTTTGTTGCTACTGTCTCATGTAAGCTAGTTTAAAACTAAGATGGATAAGCCTGTTTTAGCTGAACTGACTTGTTGTGTGATCTGCCCTCAGTCCCCATATCATTTTCAGTAAATACCCATGATAATGGTGTTTGTTTCCTCAAAGAGAAATTCAGACAAATCTAATCTTCAAAGTAAGCAAAAGGCAGTCTTAGTCAATCTTTCCTTTAAAAGTTTCTCTGGGTTAAGGATACTTTTCTGGCTTTTTTTTTTTTTTTTTTTTTTTTTGGTGGGTCTAGTGGATTAGGGAAATAACCCATGAGAAAAATTTTGTTTATTAGCCTAGTAGACCTTGTGGAATAAGTGTGAAGAGTTTAGGACATGTTTTTGAAAATGCTGTCAAAATTGTCTTTAGCGTATACCAACTGACAGTTTTCAGTCAGAAGAGTTTCTCTGTGTTTGCCAGGAACACAGCTATAGCCAATGGAAGTGGCTAGAGGGATCTCAAAAGCTACCAACAATTTCAGCTGGGGCCGAAGTAGGACCCTTTGAGCTGCTGTTTCTCTTTAAAGGAAGCTTATTTGAGAACTGAGGGTGTACAGGTGTACTTTGGTTGTGATATTGAAGAATAATTGTAATCCTACATTGTCTTGATATAATCCTAACTTGCCTTGAATGTCTTTCAGATGTGTTTGTTCATGCTTTAGTGGGTCTGTGAAACCAAGGCAAATAACTACTTTATAAGAAGTATTTTTGTGTTATTGATCATGCTGTCAATTGATCCATAATAAGTGCACAGAGTAGGATTAAGGCCTTGACTTGTGTTTAGGCTGTTCTCTGTTAGCATTGCATTAATATGAGATTTTTTTTTTCTCCATCTGAGAGATGAGAGCTAATAGTCACATAATAGTCATATTCATTAAAAAACAAAAATTCTGCCCAAACATGTCTGCCTATAACTTGAAGGATCTGCTCATTGTCTTCCTTGCTTAATTTCTTTGAAATGAATTCTTAAACATGATATTTAATTGTTTTTAACAAGGTCCTTTCAGCCTGTCTAATGTTGAGGTTGACTTGATGTGTAAGCTTTCATAATAAAAAATTTAAATTTATCTAATTCACGTTAAGGATTATTCTGTTCAGGAAGGGGAAATAATTTTTCTGTCTCACAGATGTATCTAATTAGGGATGTTGTCTTAAAGAGCAAATAATTATCAGCATTACTCTTGTAAAAACAAGCCAACCAAAACAAATTGAAAGCTTTAAGAATGAATACAGGTACTAATTTGTGCGTGCACATATGTGTGTATATAGGTGATGAGTCCTAGAATGCATGTGGTTAGATATCTGCTTGTTGCCCACCACTTTTCTTTATGAAATATTAAGTATTGCTTTGCAGTTTCAGGGTGAAAACACTTTCACTGAGCTCTTTTCGAGTAGCTTAGGCTGGGAGTACTGTGTAATGGATGCTGTCAGCAAAGCAGCATTTTGGATTTGTTAACTGCCTCAACTATCTCTGTTCTGACGTATCTTTTCTTTTCCGTGTTGGTGTTTTGTTTGTGTTTTTGTTTGTTTGTTTCTTGCAGGCTGCTCTCCAGGTGGGTGGTCATGGAGAGAGGTTGCACCAGTGCCGGGAGGTGACGCTTTTAACCTACAAGTCTATCCCCATGCAAGTGGATGGCGAACCCTGTCGATTGGCTCCCTCACTCATCCGGATCTCCCTAAGGAACCAAGCCAACATGGTGCAGAAGAGCAAGAGGAGAACATCTATGCCTTTGCTGAATGAGTGAGTTGCATACGTGCATGTCCTAATGGCAGGAGGCCCGTGTGAGGCAGCATATTCGGTCATGGATTTTGCATGTACTGGACTTGCAGCGCATTTGAAAAATAAATTTTAAAAAATCACATCTCTTGAAGTCCCTTTTCACTCTATTGTAAATACTTATCTGAGTTTCTTTTACTCTTTATCTTCTGAGTTACCCCTGTCTTGCTTTTAGACCGGTGTTGTATCTTTCTGTTATGTATTTATTTATTTAGAGAGGTTTCTGCAGGCTTGGCAGTGTGCCCCTTGGCTTCTGACAGTTCTGCATACGTATGCTATTTGCCCTTGAAGTTTTTTTTGATTTAGTTTCTCAGCTTTATTGATCTGCTTTTAAGCTGCATTGAAGACCCTGTAAGAAACTGCCACAGTCAAGAACTAATCAGGACATATTTCAGTCTCTGTTCTGAGCACATACTCCCTGGCAGAGTTTAGGGAGAAAGACCTGAATGCCCTGAAAGAACCCTTTGTACTTTGTAGGAAATCCTTCTCCAATATAGAAACCCAAATGAGTAATGAGATTGTAAATATGACTAGAGAAAAGCTAAGAAGATGGAAAACTAGTAGCTTGTGAAGAGGAATATTTAGGACTAACATTCCTTTCCATGATTAAACCTTCTCTACAAGCACTGCAGGGATATTTTAATTAGAAGAAAACCAAATAGTCAAAATTTTAGCTATGAAAATTGTCATCCAATAAAATAATTTAGATTATTTTGTAGAGGGTATTATTGTAATCCTTATATAGGTCTTTATTCCTCCTAAAATGAGTGATGCAAGGCACTTTGCTGTTTTTCATCAAGTATTCTAAACGTGAAGCAAAACAGTCTCTCCTTTATTCAAAGATACTGAACTAACAGCCTAAAGTTATTAAGGATTCGCCTTTAATTCAAACACTCATGCACCAAGGCTTTAATATTTCTGGAGAAATGAGTAGGGAATTTTGCTGTTGCAATTGTAATGGTGAGGCAAGTTCTGTGAAGAGATGTAATACCTTTCATTAGACTAACTCATATAACTGGAAAAAAAAGACAAGGTCGTAGGCACATCTTTTCTCTTCAGCTATCTTAAAAGTTGTCTCCCGTACAGATGTGTGTCTAGTGAAAGATACTGCTTTACTTCAAACTTTGACTCCAGCCTTTAAGAGTTTTTTGTCATCCCCTGGCTGTCAACCTATTCATGTAATCAAAGCCACCCTGGTTACTTTCAATACATTCCTGTTCAATTTAGCATTCTGTTCTCTTACTGAGACTAATGCTTTAAGTTTCAGTAGAAGCTCATTTCTATAATGTGCAGTTTCTATTTGCCTGGAAAATACATAAAGTATACTCATCTTTCTTGAGTAGAGAATGGCAGACTCTTGACTATGGGCAGCAGTGCCCAGTTTCACCCAACCACTACTCCTCAGTCATTTGTGAAAGCTAGAATAAAGCAAAAGGCAGCCCTGGGACATCTTTTTCTGCACTGAAGGAGACTTATGCAAATGTAAAAAGAAAATTCATGGTATTTCAAACTGATAATTAGCATGGTTAGGTTTGGATTTTTAGATCTGAATTTTAATTGTGGCAAGGAAATACGGATTTGTAGTATATGCCAATTGTCAAGGGGATATTCTTAGTGGTTTAGCTTGATTTAAATGTGCCATGGTACACTAAATTGCTGTCAGAGTCCTTTGATTTGGCTGAGGTATTTTTCTGCAGATCTGTGTCTTGGGAAAATGCAAATGATCTGTCAGGAACTGGAGTCTCAGCTTCACATATCAGAAACTGTGTGTATATATTTACATCTATTTCTATATATATCTGTGTATGTACTTCACTCTGAAGTGTTGAAAAGGAAGGACAGAGGAGTTGAATCTTATGGTGTGATAAAAAGCAAATCGCATGTTAAAAATTAAAATCTAAGAAGCATATTAGTATTGTAAGATGTTCATTCATTGTGATGCTGATTGGTAATATTGCACAAGGGAGGAAATTCGTAATTAAATATATTTATCTATTTTTCCTAACTTGATATCTAGGATATAACTCCTTGTTCTGTTGGAATCTCCCAGAAAGCCTTGTATGGGACTGAACATGATAGATTAAGGGTTTTTTTATGACTATAATTTGAACATTAGATATGTGAGATAAGTAAGTGGGTCTGGAGCTATCTTTAATTACTAGACAGCTCTTCTTGAGCTCCTTGCCAGGAAAGCAATTAGAAAATTATCTTGGTCACAGAAATGCAGAGTTGTTATTATTGTCAGCTTTGATATTGCTGCCAGATAAGGACTGGGAGTGAGTAGAAAAAGACTTAATTTGAAGGAGTTTTACACCATTTCTGTATTTTTTTGTCCTGAACTTCTTTGTTCTGGGGGTGGGTTTTTTCTCCTTATAACGCTTGTTGGCGAAGTTCTCATTCCTGTTCACTACTGATTGTGCCAGCATGTGAAAGAGACAACGTATAGCTCAGTTTTCTGTGGTCGAGCCAAGAATGTGGTTGTGAGCTATACCAAAAATTATGGGGAATAAGAAGAGAAACTGTGCTTCAGCTTTCCCAGGAATAATTTTCTGATGAGAAACTCCTGCGTAGCATATTCGCCAGTAAGTTTCAGTTAATGAACCCTTTCTGAATTGCAAACCGTAATTGGCTCTCACTGACGTTCAGTTTGGGTTGAGGAAGAACATCCTGCATAATGGAAGAGAAAGAAGAGGGAAGAGCTTTTAGATAAAAAAAAATCTATACACTTGAGAAAAAGAAAGGGACCATTTGATTATTAACACTAAAGGCAAATTAATATTGGGAGTCACTAGATATAAAATGCAAGCTTCCCTAAGGTAGGAGAAAGAAGAATGGAAACAACATTTGCTATTGTGGATACAAAATCTCCAGTAAGGGTATTTTTTTTCTTAAACAGTAATTAGAGATGGTCAACCCTTGGAGCCAGATCTATCCATCTGGATCTCAGCTTTGATGTTAGTTTGCCTTTCTGGACCTGCTTCCCAAGTCTGTTGCTTTAAAAGTTTTCAATACCTGTGGAAGAAATTCTGGGGTCCCTTGTCTTCCTTGTATATTTGTGTGCCGAGCTTGTCATTGGTCCTCACTTGTGTCTTTGGAAAGCTCCTGTGCCACATAGCAGTGATTTTCTCCATTTGCATGTCTTCAGTTGCTCTTGGCTTCCTAGTGTGAACTCAGAGCTCTGCATGTCCCTTCATTCAATTTTTGTGACACATTCCTTTTGTTTCTGTTTAAATGTTGTGTGTCTTTCTCTTTCTTTCTTCTCTTCCACTCCTTCTCCCTCTCCTACCTTTATTTCTTGTCTGTCCTCACTGTGTGCCGTTTTTCTCCTGGCCACTCATTTCCTGCTGCCTTATAGTATCCATAAAGTGCAGTCTGCTGACCTGAGGAGAGTCTCGGCTCCCCCTGATTCCTTCACTGTGTGAGTATCTGGCTTTTTTCTATTTTGTACGTTCCACAGCCTTTTGTTATTACCCTGTGTCATTCAGCCAACAGATGAGGCACAAAATCCAGTGACAAATGGGAAGAGGGAGCTCAGATGACAGCATGATGGGCACAGGATCTTGCCAGGAAGGGCCCAGTTCCTCAGTAGCCAAGTAATGTGAGCAGGACACGTCTGGAGGTGGTGACCAGGTTCAGCTGTGAGCCAGCTCCCCAGACATCCATAGCAAGAGGCACATCTGAAGTTAAATGCCAGGCACCATTCCTGGAAAGAGCTGAGATGAGATCTTTTCAATCCAACACAGGTTTCCTCTGAACACGAGGAAAAATGCTTTTTATTGAAAGGTTGACAGAGCACTTGCACAGATTGCCAAGAGAGGTGGCAGAATCTCCATCTTTAGTGATATTCAGAAGCTGCCTGGACATGGTCCTGGACAGCCTGGTCTAGGTGGTCCTGCTTGAGCAGGGGTTTGCACCAGATGACCTCCAGAGGTCTTTTCCAGCTTCAGCCGTTATGTGATTCTGTGAAATTTTGGGAAGCTGCAATACTTCATTGTTATTTTGCAAACAAGGAAAGGTTTCCAGTTTGATGTGCCTTGTTCATGGGTCCTATTTGCTGTATTCTGCTGAGGAGCATAAAGTATTGAAACCAACTTGTCTCACCAATTCAATATCTAAACCAGCCCCTAGAAAAAAGTTAAGTTAACCTTTATTTCTTACACAGAACAGCGAGCTGTGTGTCTGGGAGAATGAGTACTATTTCCAAGCTCAGGGATATCCCTTGGAAAATTACCTCCAAGTTTTGATGCAGTTCATTTTAATGTCCCATTTGATAATCAACTGTCAGGATAAAGCAGGGAGAGAAAGACTTGAAAGCCCCAAACTAATTTGAAAGTCAAAGATGTTCTAAATCTTAAAATCTGTAAAAATAGATTAAACATGCTGCTGCACTGGGGCTGCCAATTATTGTGTCTGGCAAATTAAAATAAGAACCCACGAGGTAACAGGGAAATTTGATTTGGATTATGATGGCTTTGAGATTCAAATATTCCTTTGTTTTTTTGTTGAACAACATAGAAGCAGACTGAGTTGCAGTTAGTACTGAACAGAAGGGCAGATCCTACTGAGACCTGGTGATAAATATAGCCTGTCTTAGGTAAATGTCAGGATTTCTGCAGCAGGAGGTGCATGGGAATTTGGGGAAGCCAGTTTATTAGGCTCATATGGTATTTTTCGCAGAGACGGTAGAACTGTCATGTGATCCATTGCAAATGTTTGTACAAGGTGTGTAAGTAAATACAAATGTTGTATTTTTGAGGCTCTTTTAAAAGGAAGGTACAGCCTTGCATTTTCCAGCTGGATGTTCAGAGATGAGAAGATGCACATGTGAGAGTACATTTGTCATGTGGTTGATGCAAAGGAGTGCTGAAAAAAATTACCATTGAAAAATAAAATATAATTTACTTGCATAGCTCCTACAGTCCTACAAGTGGAATAAACACTGTGGGTAGGCTGGAATTATTTTTTCAGTTACAAGATCTGTGTAAATAAAAATACAAATACCACAGTATTGGTAAATACTATTCTTTTATGAAGTTTGTGTGATAATGATTGCAGCAGAGTATGTGCATAAAACCTGTGTGAATAACAAAAGGGGAATAAAAAAATTTTTTTTGCTTTTAGAGATCCAAATGCCAAACAGAATCAGCTTTCTTAGGCTGAATATGGTTACTGACTATAAGAGGAGAGTCTAATAAGGAACAGTAGGAGACAAGGTGTAAGGGAGAAAGTGGTAGAAAGTGAACCATTCCCCAAATGCAGAGTTTAGGATGGAAATGCTTATAGATATCTTCTTATTTTTTCCTGAAACATGATTTATAGGGAATTGAGTCTTATCTTTTCTTCATCAGTTTTTCCTGTTTAGTATGTGGGTTTCTGAACAGGAGCTGTCCCGTGTTCTCTGGCAGCCCAGAAAGCCAACCATGTCCTGGGCTGCATCCGAAGCAGCGTGGCCAGCAGGTCAAGGGAGGTGATTCTGCCTCTCTATGTGGCTCTTGTCAGACCCCAGGGGAGTGCTGCATCCAGCTCCAGGGTCCCCATCATGGGAAGGACATCAACCTGTTGAAGTGGGTTCAGCGGAGGGCCCCAAAGGTGATTAGAAGGATTGAGCACCTCTCCTACAAGGAAAGGCTGAAAGAATTGAGATTGTTCAGCCTGGAGAAGAGAAGGCTTTGGGGTAACTTAATTGTGGCTTTCCAGTACCTGAAGGGAGCCTACAAGAAATGTGGAGAGGGACATTTACAAGAGCATGTAATGACAAGTGGAATCATTTCAACCTCAGGGGGATTAGGTTTAAATTAGATAGTAGGAAGAAATTCTTTATGGTGAGATACTGGAACAGGCTGCCCAGAGAGGTTGTGGGTGCCCCATCCCTGGGGGTGTTCAAGGCCAGGNCTGCACTCAGAGCGGGGAGGGAGCGAGGCGAGGCCAGCTGACAGAAACTGGCCAAAGGGATATTTCACACCAGAGAAGGTCATGCCCAGTGCGTAAACTGGAGGAGTCACATGGGAGGGGTCTGACTGGTGTTTGGGGATGGGCTGGGTGGTGAGCAGTTGTATNAATTTTGTTAAGTGGGATAATTACTGTTCAAGAATCCACTGTGCTTGGAAGGGTAAAGTGTGAGAGAATCACAGTTACCATGCAGGAGAAGCAAAACAAGTACCAGGATTCTACTGTGAACTTCTGTATGTGTCTGTACTTTAGGTGTCTGTGTGGGCCTGGCCTCTACAAAGCAAAGTGTGTTTGCTGAAGCAATTTTGAGATAAGAAAAGGCCAAATAATTTACTACAGTTGGGTTAACCTGGTTTATCTGAGGTAACTTGTATGCCCTGGTTTTGGCTGGGACATGGCTAATTTTCTCCCTAGTAGCTGGTACAGAGCTGTTTTTTGGCTGTAAGGCAAGAATAATGTTTTGCCTGTTGCTGAGTAGTGTTTATTGTTGCCCTGGGTTTTTGTAAGCCTTCTGTTTTTAACCTTGGAGTCAGATTCTTTTCACACAGATTTATGTAAATAATAGCCAATGTTTACTTAATGGTATTGTCTGTTTTTCATTCCTTTTGTGATATGACAACTTTGATGAGCACCTTTCTTCTCCAGTGGGATTGAGAAGGAAGTGACATGCTCTCCAATCCCTTGTGGAGTTGAGACGTGTATAAAAATGAAATAATGTAAATAAATCCATTCCATTTTCCTCCTTTCTGCTGAACCTGGCAGGTGTAAGAGCCTCTTTATTGTGTCTCCCCGGACACAGTTTATCCCAAGTAAAAGACTTTCCAGTGTCTCACACTCTTGCTGCTGGGGAGCTGCACTCAGAGCTGGGAGGGAGCGAGGCCAGGCCAGCTGACAGAAACTGGCCAAAGGGATATTTCACACCAGAGGAGGTCATGCCCAGTGCGTAAACTGGAGGAGTCACATGGGAGGGGTCTGACTGGTGTTTGGGGATGGGCTGGGTGGTGAGCAGTTGTATGGTACATCACTTTTTTCTCTCGAGTTTATTACTCTCTCTAGCCCCCACTTATCATTACAATTATTATTATTACTATATTTATTATTATTTTTTAAAATTATTATTATTATTTTGTTCTGTTATGAAATTCTTATCTCAGCTATGAGATTTACCTTTTCTATCCAGTGCTTCTCCCAGCCAAGGGGACTGCCCTTTGGCCCTCAGCATTCCATGACATGGCTGCTCATCTAGCTCAGATTCCCAAATGAAAGGGGAAAAAAAAATGTGGTATAGCTTATAATTTTAAGGTTATTTTTTTAGGTAAAGAGCTTAGCAAGAGCTTTACCTTAAAATAGTAGTGAACTTTTGTGAAGCGCTGAAATTCGTCCATAGAAGAGACTGCTCTGTTGTGGCAGTTCTTATGTTTTAAGTAGATAGATGCTGTCAGAAACTTATTTTTAATGTATCATTTCCAAGCTTTGTCAATATGATCTTGAAAGTAAGGTGAATTTCTTTTTCTCTTCGGACTACAGCTTTCCTCTTTCCAATTGTTCTAAACATTGGAACACTTAATTAATTTTTTATGTTTATTTCTTCTCTAGGAGACAGGTAATTCATTAATCATTCATTGTCACTGCAAACATTTCCTAAAAGACTGATTTTTTTACTCCAGTGTTTGTTGTACGGGAGAAGTATATTTCCTCTTCTGTTTACTGAATCATGCTGAAATCTGTGTGTAGGATGGTGTAGGCTGTATTCTTGAAGATCTATCAGAAATTCGTCACTGGATTCTGTAGACTTGTTGGACTGTTTATTCTTATTATTCCTTTCTCAATGGAGACGTGAAGCAGAAGAAATGGTTCACCGGGTTCATTAATAATTGATATAGGGATTGGGGCATTTATAATTTACAAGTCTGTCTTCCCAGCTGAATCAAGCTGGTGGCATGGCAGAAGTGTAACGGGTTGCTGTGCAGGAGGGCCAGGCTTGGGCAGGACCCAAGCTCGCTCTGCTCGTGTTCTTCCCTGGGTGACTGGAGGCAGGAGCATGTTTCCTAGGAAAACCAGCTGTGCTCCAAGTGAGCTGTCTGGCATCCTCTCACTTGTTGCTGGGTGATTAATAGGGGTGAGAGGAGGAAGTCACAACTTCAGCAAAAGCTGATTGTGTTTTCTAGGTGAAAGATCTTGCAGAAGATTCATATTTAGGGCTTGTGTTTAAATGAAATCATTATAAATAATAAAGATGAACAAACAGAATGTTTTAGTTGACCCAATCTTTATTTACATCCTCATGAGGCAAATGACCTTTAGGATTTAATTCTGTGGATTGATGTGTTTGTGAAATGAGGTTCCTAATTAGATTCTTCAGGAGGTAATGGAATTCATTCATAAATACTTTCAGATCTATTTTGTTGGCTATGTAATACACCATTTAAAAAATAGTAGATAAGTAATTTAAATATTTTAAGTTGAATTAAAGTGCAGCAATCTCCTCAAATTTATTTATAAATTGTTGCTATATGTGGAAAGCTTTTCTTCCTCTCCTTGTGGTGGAGCAAGTTGTTTTACACAGCATTCAGAGACATCTATTTCTATTGATATTGTACTTATGTTTGTTTTCGGTGACATCCATCACCTTGTTATTTGCTTTTACATGGACATGCTTATGTATTTAATCTTTCCGGTTTCTGGATATACTGAGTATGTCTGAACAAAGACAAATTGATCTATTTGTATAATAATATGGATTATTATGCATTGTCTATGAAGACTACAGAAGTGTTGATAGTGGAAGTGTTTTACTCAGCTGCATTAAATAGAGTTCTGTGAATGAATGAGTTAATTAGTTTGACTAATGAGGACAATATACCCTGGTGTCAGTTGCTAGTCTGATAGCACAAGAAATTCAAATAGTGAGTTTTAGAATCAAATTTATTTTGAATAGATGATAAAACTTAGTGACAAAATGTGTCAGCCTGTGACTATTCTAAGAGAACAAAGGGCGTTTGCAAAGAGCTGATGAACAAAGCCATCAATCTTCAGTTACCGAATAAATGTCTCTTTTGTGCGTGTCAATATACACACATTTTTAGGAATGTGTATATATGCTTACTTGTATAATGAATATTCTACTTGTGACTGGACCTGGCTGAGGGCATAAATCTCTACCCTGTAGAAAGGATCTCCTGGCATTGTTATTTCTGATAATAATTTTCTATAGAAAGCCACTGTTTACAAGGTTACATTTTTTTGACTAGGACAGCTGAACTTTTCAAGCGGACAAGAGGCCAAGCTCTCTTTCTCTCTAGTTGTATGTTTTAGCACACAACCTGTTTATGTAGTAGTTTTACCCTGTCTTTATAAAAATGGTGTGAGAGGAGGGTGGAACAGGATATCAAACTATGGTACTTGCCTGCTGATGGCCCTCCTACACTGGACCTGCTCCTATTTCTCCTCAGAAAATACATCACACTTAAGATGATGTGCTTATTGCTCCTGCAGAAGCAAAGTCAGAGATATAGAGTGCGCCTATATACCAAAAATTATACTTTTTGCAAAAGCGTGGGAAGTACCCTCTTAAACATTTTCTAATTAAAAGATAATTTTGGAGAGTGTGTGTGGCTCCTGGAAAAACAAATATATTCTAGATTTCCTCTTCATTTTGGATATTTTTCTTCCTCCGGCTCCAAACAAACAAAAAGGTCTTGCTCACTTCTGTTCAGGTGAAAGGACTGATTTGACTCAGAAGGTGATACTGCATATGCAATAGGTTGCCATCGGCTTCAAGCTGAGAAATAACATTTGTTTTTCTTCCTTACATGGCAATAGGTAGTGAGTCAGCATATCTACAGAAGTCAGTGTTGTGTTTCTCTCCCCTTGGTGTCCAAACATAATCCTCAGGTTCTCACAGGTAGGTTGAAGGGAGGCAATTAGCCAAGGTTTGGCAGATGTTGGCATGAGGTCATCCTGTTTCCCTGTCTTTCCTCTCCTGCTTTCATGAGATATTCAGATTATTCATTGTGATGGGTTTGAAATGATGCCTGTTGTGATAAGCCTACCACTGATTAAATGATGACATTTGTAAAGAAATTTCGCATTTGAACTGGTGCTTATAAATGAGGTAACACAGGTAACATTTGTGAGATGTGCCTTGTCCTGCACTAGCAGTGCAAATGCTGTAGGTCAGTTTAAAATTGAGACAGAGAAAGAAGCAAACCTGTATATTTATGATAGTACACAGCATTATGACTTTCAAAAGGCAGTGTGTATTAGTCAATATTACTGTAGGTAGACTCCTGTTACTAACAAGATTAAAACAGAAAATGTAGACAGTCTTTTGGTAAAAGCAAAGAATGAGTAATCTACTTTTAACTGACCCGGGGCTGAGTTCCTATAGAGCAGGCATTTGCTATATACATTATAATACACAGATTGTCTGTCTTTCTTTAGAAGTGGAAGATGCAAGTGTGGCTAAATCAATTTGCATAGCATCCAGCTAAACTTAAAAAAGTCAAATAATAGGTTATATTAAGGTAGAAAGTAGTGTGAAATGAAAAGGAAAGCTTTTCTGGACAAACTTCTATCAGTATAGGAACACTTAAATTTCTAGATACTGACCTATTGGGTCTTTCAAAATTATCAATAGTTGAGTTATTTAAATCAGACTGAAATCTGTAAAAATGAGGTTGCCATATTGCTACTTGCTTTTAAAAGTCCTCCTGGGTTCTGAGTGTTAGACTTACAATGTTAGAAATCTGGTTCTTAGCCACATTTTTGTTGACTCTTTCTCAGAGCAGAGATGCTGGATCAGAATCCTTCAGTAATGTGGTGTGGATACTCTCATGGGCAGAGGACTGGTTGTCCTGACATGTTTCCCAAGAAGTATCTTTCCGTGTCTTGAAATTCAAGTTGGCAGATCTACTGGCTGTGGTAGGGCTCTAAGAATGTACGCGAAGTTGAACCAGAGAAAGGCAGGGTAGCTACATAGGGGTGTAAGAACTCAGAAAAACCTTTACAGTTTCAGGTCACACAAACAGCAAAAGGTATTCTTGATCTTGCATATTACTTAATGTGTAATGTCGATGCTGTTGTGCAGTAGAAAGTCATAATTATAGATGCAGGAACAGGCCTGTGGGGACTTGGCCCAGTTTTGGAGAGGCTTGTTCTATTTCTTCTTTCAGAGAAGACTGAAATCCCTTCATATCCTGTTTTCCTTTCCTCTTCTAGGGAACACTTTGTCTAAGAAACTTTCTTCTTTTCTTGCAGTCCTCATTCCATCCCAGATCGCCTGCGGATCAGAGTGAACAGGATTAATTTACAAGAATACGAGGGGCTCCATTATGACAAGGAAAAACTCCGAGAAGCTTGTAAGTTGGAAGAAGCCAGATTGTAGCTGCTTTTGGGAGAACATTCTGTACAAACCTTACATTGACCAAAACAACCCCTACCCCAAAAATAACAACAAAAAACCCGCAAACACAGAGTCAAGCATACATTTTTGGATGAGTAATGTAGAGAGTATGTTCATCTAGATGTGCATATGTACAACTGTGTTCTCTCTATATAAATAGCCTCTATAAAGATCATGTATAGAGATTCCACCTGCTTTCTTATTTAACTGTGTCTCTGCCCTCTGATTTTATTTATTGTAAAATAAGTATTTTTCACACAGGGTATTTTTTATTCATGTCTTTCTGTTGGTTCTACTGGGTTTCTAGTATATGAAGCTGTACCAGGTTTTATGATTAGCATCAGATTTCAAGCTGAGCGGGAGACCGTGATACATTTGATATTGAGAATGTGCACTGACCTGGAACATGGTTCTTGCACAGGTACATTTATCTTGGGGGACAAATCCAGCTTCCCCACACCCTTATTCTTTACCAGCCTTCACTTTTCCATTTCAGAGAATAATCACTGTTTTGTTTCCTCATGTAATGGTTTAATTGCCGTGTTCAGGGGTAAGTCAAAAGCAGACAGTGGTTGCTTTGGCAACATTGATGATGACAATCTGCACTTAAAAATGGAGTTCCTTTCCTTGGTGACACACAGAGTCATTAATCAATGAGGGACAGGACTGCTTGTGGTAACAATTTAATAGTCTTGTTATGCATCTGGCTCATTATTCATATTAAATTACAAGCATGACTGTTTGTTGTGCAACAAAGCTTCAGTTCCCTCTGCAATACAGAGTGCTCTGGTAATTACAGGATGACAATCCTTTTAATTGGTTTGCTTATCTTATTGTTGGAAGATAGTTAAACTGTTTCCATTTCACTCTTCTATTTCCACCCTTCCTCATTCTACCATCTCTCCTTGAAACAAAAGAATTGAAATGGCTTAAATTTTAATATAGGTCTTGATAGCCTTAACTGAAGTTTCTGTTAGTGGATTTTGGTCCAAATAAAGCAATTAAAGCCTTCTTCACTGGACTGAGAAAAATATTAACAGGATCAGGATTATTCCTCACTGGAGGAGAATTTGCTTCAAGTTTAAATTGAGAGTTTGACACTGAGTAGATTTCAGGCCACACTGAACACACAACTTGTTTCATTTGAGGGCTTCCCATTTGAGGAGAATTATCCTCATCCATCCTTACTATGTAACTGTAAATTTTCCGTGTCTGTAGTTAGCATATGTTATGTCCTTAGGAGCCATTACATGTTCTGACACAACTTTTTGCACTGTTGTCACCACAGCAGTAATTATGTATTTATATTTTTTGTCACCTGCCAAAATTCATAATGATAACATTATAAGAAAATGCCAGCGACCAATCTAACATCTTAGTTTTAGATTTTATATGTATTTGGTCACTTGCTAGGAGTGTACTTAAGAGATTATCATTCAAAAAACAGATGTTCATCAGGAGTTAAAATGATTGCTTTTGGACATTGGTGGGTCATTCTCAATAAAACCCTTTTGTCTCTTTGAAGTTAATGCATGGCCAGCTTGTTAATATAACATAGCTGCACTGGACTGTTCTTCCCAGATATTTTTCATTGCGTTGTTTTTCCTACCAGTCCTCTTTTAACTGTCTCAGTAGCGCTTGTGCATTACTGTTTTTACATAAGAATATGAGAAAGCAAATATCCCTATCATCCTAAAAGGAACCAGAAAAGATACTTCACCTTAGCCTCCGCAGTTACTAGGAATGTCCTGTGAGAGGACGTGTAACTTGCACTACACACTGGTGGTCATAAATGTACTTCTCTGGTTGTATAACTTTAAATGTCTCTTTCGCTGTGGAGTTGCTACTGAGGGGATGCTGGTTTCCTCCAGCAGGGCTGTGGCTCTGGTGTGTATGGCTGTCTCACTAGATGCTTGCAGGAGACCAAGGTTACATATTTCTTCAGGCTTTGGCAGAATACCTACAACTGAATTCCAGAATGCTACACTTAATATCCATTCTCCATCCACAAGGATTAAAAGCACTTCTACCTCCCTAAATAATTTGAGAACAAAGCAGAATCTCTTGCAATCTGAACAGGAAAAGGAAGCCAGTTAATAAGGAGTTATCCCTGAAGGAAAAATAGCAAAGAAGCTATTATGGTTTTTGTCTGTTACACGTCTCCATAATACAGTTTTGAAAGCTCTGACCTCAGAGTAGTAATCTGGATCATTTTAACTCACAGTAAATACATTTAACTCCCCTTGTTTACTTGAAATACTGATTTGAATCTATCAACTATTTCACCTAAGATAGCACTTCCTAACATAGAGGAGCTCATGATACAAACTGTTCCATGAAGATTAATCTTCACTCTGCTGGAGGTAGACACCTCATTTTGAAAGCTTCCAGAACAATTAAAGAATGTCATTTTGTCCTTTGAAGGGCATGGTTGTCCTTAGCTCATTCTCCTTCTGTTGTTTTCTACTTTTCTTGTCAATGCAGCTGGCATTTAACCAAGATGCTGTTTCTGAATTGTCCCTTTCTTCCCTCTCCTTGCTCCTTCTTTTCTCCTGTCAGCCTCTCAGCATTGTGTGGGGGATGATTAATGATGGTACCGAGGATGTTTATTGATCCTTCAGTGAGGAGGGATGAATGCTTCCATGCAGCATTTTAAGAAAGTGATAAACGCTGGCATTTTATTTATGTTGTAATGTTCTTCACTGCAAATATAGTTGTCTTTTCTAACACCTCCTTATTCCTGTCGTAAGCACTTGTCACCTCAGTCACAAGCTTCACCATCTCTGGCCAGTATGAGAGCTGTACATTACAGTGACCATAACTAAGATTATCTTATTCACAAAGTGAGCTGGACTGATGTTCTAGGTGGACAGAATTTAATTCTGTCTCTTGCCTGCTTATGTTGTGTGCACTCTCTCTGGATTCCTGTTAAAGTAGGAAGATGTGATCCAAAACAGCACTATTGGTGAACAATTGAGTTATTTTTAAAACAGCAAAATCTTTTCGTGTGACACCCCATTTTCTCCTTTCTAATATTACTAAGAATTTCCTGACAACGGAGGCTTATGCAGAAACTAATTATATTTTAAAAAATATTAGCAACAAACAAACCTAACATAAGCTAACTAGTGACCTAGTGATCTTCAATGCTTCTTAGTCCTTCCTAGCAACACAATTTCAGATTTGCACCGTAAAAATGTATCACAGAAATAACTCACCATAAGCAGTAATTGAACAGTTGTGGAATTTTTTAATAGGATATGTCAACCCTTCCTGCCCTTAACTTGTTGTGTGTGCCCTAGCCATGTAGAATAATCTTAGCTTCCTCAATACCACTAAGTTTAAGGAGGAATCCTACCCGACTGCAGTCATGAGAGTATCAGAAATTACTCTCATCCCTTTATCAGCTCTGGGTTTCCCACACTTGATTTTACATGGAAGTAGCTGCTCATTATGTCCACTAGACTAAAATAGCACACTAGATTCAAAAGAAATTTTAAAAGAAAATTTAGTTCCATATGTATAACGATGGGACTGTCTGTAACCTAACAATCCTTTTCTGTGCAGCCTCCTTGCTCTGTGTATGTGCGTGATGCTGTAACATGATGGGATCTTAACCTCAAATTCGTATCTCTTTGATTATCTGCAGCTAAATGTCTATAATGCATGTGTCTCTAATATCTGTGGGTTACCTGAGGGCTTTGGGGTCATCCTAGGAGTTCTTATCAGATGCATGGGGTACACAGAGTGACAAACTTCTGAGTCATTGTGATGTGTACGTGTACAGTGATACTGTAGCTCCTCATACCAGAAATGCACTTAGAATCCTTGATCTGTCAAAGGCATTCTCACTCGTTAAAACTTAGGGATACGACAGGTGAAGGTAATTTGGAGATTAGTCCATGTGATTTTGAACAAGTAGCTGAGTAAGAAAAGGTCAGCACTTAGGACTTGGTATTTATATCCTAAATATATAATGTAAAAGGCAGCAGGGAGCAGAAGACTTCCTGATGAGTCATGAAGGAAATGTGCTCATATTGGGAAGCAACTTTGAGCTGGATGGATTTAGATGTGACAAATTGTGTAGCTATAAACCTTCTCTTTCATTCTGTAAAGGAAACACCAACGGGCATTTATTTGTCAGGAGATCTCCTAGGGCACATGGTAGAAGCCCCATAAAAGACAACATTACCTTCACTCTGCTTAGAAGTCAGTGCCTTGCTCTAACAACTTTGTTTTGTCAATATGTGTTGAGTACACATTAGCTAATTAAGGCATTTCTTCCTCACAGTGGTTTAGTAAGACCTGAAACTGAGAGGGGTTGGATGGATTGCTTAAAGCCACACAGCAAAATTAAAGCAAGAGGAATAGAATTCAGTAGCGAGTTAAATATTGGAAGTTGTTATTGCCTGAGGCTGGAGGAAGGAGTAAACCCAAACCATTGAAATTTCATATTGTGGAGTTATAAAATCATAGAATGATATGAGTGGGAAGGGATCTTTAAAAGTCATCAAGTTCCAACCCATTATCATGGGCAGGGACACTTTCCACTAGAGAGGCTGCTCAAAGCCCCTGACCTTGAACTCTCCCAGGGATGGGACATCTACCACTTCTCTGGGCAACCCATTCCAGTGTCTTGCCATTCTCCATGTAAAGAATTTCTTCCTAATATCTAATCTAAATCTACCTTGTCTTGACACCTCACAGACCATATTCAGTACACTCCTCTGCCTTTTGAGCTGGTGGGAAATTGTCATGCATAAGTTTGCCATCTTCGTTAAACTGGAAGACATGGGCAGTATTCCAAATAGATACAAATTTATATTTACCTTGGAGGAGTGGGGAGAAGCACAAATATTAAGTTCCTTTTCAACGTTTCCAGGAAATCACACTGTAGTTTGTCTTTCTTCTATAGTTTTTTCTGTGAGGTTCTTCTGTCCATATTCTACTTGCGTGTTTCCTTAGTGCTTTTCTGATCTGATTTCCTCTTAATTTTCAGTCCTGGTTGTCCCCTTTGGATAACTCATCCCACACACATCCTTCCTGCCTGTCTTTGTCTCTGCAGACCTCACAGCTCAGGTTCTTTTCGTTTTATCCTAAATACTTATTCGTTGTTTATCCAGATCTCTGCTGTCAGCTCTTAGTCCCAATATCCATTCCCAGAAAGTTTCAATTCCCAGCTCTTCAAATTTTTTTTCTGGAATCGATTCTTTTTTGTGTGGTGTTTGGCACAGGTTCTCTCTTCCTTTGACTTGGGCAGCTTCTTCCCTTTTTTGGCAGGATACAGGAGAAATCCCCTGAGAGACTGGAGGGGATGACTGCCTTTTCAAACCTGGTCTGGTTTAATCTGCACTCTGTTTTACCTCCTTATATGTAAGGATTAAAGTGGGCTAAACTTATAAGTGGGCTAAAAAAACTAATGACCAATGAACCTAGGGAGAATTGGGTTTTCTCAATATAAGCAGAAGGAATCTGAAGAGGCACATGGCTTAGATTTGTGTGGTAAGAAAATCCTTTTGTACAAACTAAATTTTATTAAAACCGTACTGGGGAAAGCCAAACCTCTTAATATAAATGTCTGAATATTTTATAGTTCTCTACCAAGAATTTACTTGGTCCTTCATACTCTTAATATTAGTGGAGACCCCTCAGGAAAATGGCATTCTTATGACATATTCAGTAGTGAGGATCCTTTATTTGTTACATTAAACATTTACAGTCCAATGTCTAATCTCCCCAGTCCCCTGAGGTATGTCAAAATCAGAATGAGTTTTCCTGGCATTCACATCTACTGTAATGTTTTATCTCGAGGCTGCTTTGTTAACGATTTGAGTGGCTTAATCATGGTATTAAGATCACAAATTGAATCCTTTTATAACAATAAACAGGGAAGTTAATTGAATTTTATAATACATATAGGTATATTTGGGCTTCCTTCATTTGTGTCCTCAATACTATTAAAGAGTTCACTAGCTCTAAGTATTCAGCATAATGGGCACTTAATAGGTGGAAGATTTGTTTCTTGTTTATAAATTCCATAGCTAATTTCATGAGGACGTAGGAAATCACTCCTAATCTTGCAGTTAATTAGAACACCACACTAACCATACTGCTGCATCTACCCAACCCTCCTCCTGCTGACACTTGGTTTTGGTTAGTGTTGCTAGGAACAAAAACCCTTCTGCAGTACTGATTCAGATTATGAAGCAGCTGTCTGCCTGTCTCATTTCCCGGGGTTCTTGCACTGCTGCTCATCACAGATGCCTGGACAACGTCCTTTCTCATCATTCAGGGAGCACAAAGGAACTGGGAGCTGGACGCAAGTGGCCAGAAGAGCAGACACCTCCGGAGAAAAATATCTGGCACTTAAATGCTGTGGCTTGGCTCGTGATCTGAGACCATCCCTTGTTTTTGGCATGTTCAACATGTGTGGGTTTATCCATATATTCATAGGAGTGGACAGCGTGTGGGTACATGGAAAGTTGCTTTGTAGTGCCTGTGCTCTTAATGTATTTGCCCTCCCACCTCTCACCTGGCATATCCAGTAATCTCTGTGCCCCTCAGCACAGCTCTGCACTGTCCACATTCTCATCCACAGCAAATGCAGAGGCTCCTTCCGTCCTGGATTAAAGTGTCCACTTTGAGTGTCCAAATGTTACTGACTGCTATGATGTTGGCTTGGTCTTAAACTGATTTGTCATAAGTTAACTCATTTTACCTCTATTGCATGCTATTGCACTATTTGTAGAATGAGCAGTAACCCCCTAGTTTTTATCCCAGTATCAATCACTAAGCATTTGCTTTTGTTTTAGAACAGAAACTATTGTGAAGCACTTTGCAAGTCTTGATTGTGTGGTGCATTTTGATTGCTTATTGTGGTTTATGATAAAAATGAGAACTGTGAACATTTTCCTTGCTGAAAGCCAAATGGGTTTTGCAAAAAGAACCAACCAAGTAACAAACAAACAAATAACAACAACAAAAATTGGAAAGCAACATTTTAGCATATACTGTTGTGTTATCCAGTAATGACTTTAAAGTTTTTTCAAAGGACATGAACCATATGGAATGGAACCACTTGAGACCCACCTCTCACATCATTCTTTAGCTATCCATTGACTCCAAAAGCCATAGATCATGCTTAACTCATGATTTCCAAACAGTTTAGGCAGCACTTTTCTTAAGGACAAAGTCATATAGCCTGGAGTTTCAGAACTGTTCTTTGACCTCTAAGAACCAGTATGACATAATTAAATTAAGGCTGTGAATCACTACTTCAATCATTAGATGAGACCAATAAAGTATCACCACTAAGATATCTATTGCATGCTAGTTTTTTCTTTTTAGGCGTTTTGGTGGATTTCTTTAGAATGACAAACGTTTTAAGGTCCTTCTCCTTTGGGCTGTCAGGAATGGTGATAGTTAAGGATTCCAATTCTGTTATCTGTGTTGTCGTGTCAGGTCAAAGCTTTAGCCCCCATTAAGTGTAGAGAAGAGAGACCAAATCTGTGGTGACAGTCTGTGAGCCAGCGCTGTAACCCCCTAGTGCTCTGTAGCGATTGGAGGTGTAGCCGCGTCTGCTGCAATTCAGTTTTTAGTGCTATAAATGAATTTAACAAACACTTCTTTCAGAAAGGGCTGCAAAGGGATCTGCTCAATTGAAACTAGATAGCCATTAAGAGCTCTCTGCAAAGACCTTAAGGGGCTCCTGCCAAAGCAGGTTGAGCAATAATAAACACTAAGCAAAGAGAATCAGTCTGTAACCCAGAGCACTGGAGCGTGTGAAGCAAACCCTGTTTCTGACCCTTCTTTCACTTGCTTGTCTCTCAGTCTCTGTTTTGTAATGAAAGAATCTGGGAGGTCTCCACGAGCCCTGTTTCCACCTGGCCCTTCTGAAACTGTGCAGGGGGATTGTCATCACTTTTGGATGTCAGTGTTATTTCAGGAGATGTGTCAGCTCTTCCTTCCTGCCTATTCCTTCTTTATGTCTGTGTTTCTTGCTTCAGCACCTGCTTCCCGTTTTCCTGGGTCCATAACTCTTCTGCTGTTCAATTTGCTTTCCAAACACAGTTCTGGTAGCATTGCTGAGCCCTGTGCTGGCCTCTGAGGTCCACAGTGGCCTTGACTGCAGTAGGTGCTCCCGAGGTCTTCTCCTTGGAAACCACTGAGCTCCTCTTTGTGCTTTAAGCTCTGGTGGACCAGAAAAGTAGGAGCTCTGTTCCCCAACATCTTCTAGCATCTTCTAGTGTTCTCTTGTCAGAGAAGAGCTTGCCACTATTTAAATACCTCTCCCTCTTAATCAACTTCTTTTCAACAGCACAGTTGTTTTTCCTGTTTATCTCAGAAACCTTGGTGATTTTATGTTGCTGCTTGTTATCCAGTTATCAAAATTGTTTATGAATTGATATTCTGTTCCCCTTCTGGAATACTTCATGTGAGGATTTAAATATCTTTCCCGCTGCTCCCATAAATCTTTTAACCATTATTTGATTAAAGACCCTTCAGGGAGAGAAAAAAGAACTTAATTCAGTGATTCAGTTTTACAAAATCAGGTACTCAAGAGTTTTCACTCATTTTCTTTTTATTTAATGAGATCTTAGTAGGTAGCTCTCTTGGTACCTTGCTTGTGGACTCATTTTTTTCTCTTTTATTGTATTCTTCATTATTTATTTTTCTTTTTGTGGATTTGTTTTGGACTCTTTTTGGCAGCAAGAACAGAATGACTGTAGAAACCTCAATCTCCTATTATTAAAAATTTTGCCCTAACCTGTAGGGAACTTTTTGCTTTATTTTCACAAGTTATCTTTTTTTCTATCTGGCTAAATATGGAGATTTGTCAATTCTCTGTGTAGATGGAATAATGTCTGTTTTGATTTGAAAGCAGCCTTACATCAAAATAACCTCGTGTTGGATAGTTTTCCCTGAAATCAGGCTGTGACTGCCATTGCTTTAAATCTGTAGAACTTGAGTTCTGAGACTGAAATATCACTCTTATTTCAGTGTATAAGAGTGACCCCCTAAACTCTTCTTCTGGGGTATGTTCCTTTGTTTTGTAGATAATATTTGATGTTCAGATCTGAAAATGAAGTACACAGTTTAACTGAATAAGTTTAGCTTCTTTCATGAAACCATGGGAGATGGTTGAAAATGAAATATTGGATAATTATAAATGGGTGAAACTAATGATGGATAATATGCTTCTGCATTTAAATAACTGTTAAGATTTAGATAGCATAAAACTTTCATGAGGATATTAAAAAAAATAAAGTTGGAGCCCATTGCAAGTCTGTTACAGTCCAAGAGACTTCAGTTAAAGTGGTTTTTCTTTGGTTTTGTATTTTTCAGCCATTCCCCTAGGAATCATAGTTGTACGAGGAGACTGTGACTTGGAGACTTGTCGGATGTACATTGACCGTCTACAAGAGGTGAGGCTTTTGTGAATTCAGATGTAATATACTAATCTTTTTTATGCTTCTTTCAGTTCTGAGTCTAATAATTGCAACAACCACGTATCAAGAATATTCCAATTTGCCTACCATTGAAACTAAAATTCTATAATTAAGATATGATAATAAAAGTACTGAAAAATGTTCCCTAAACAGGAAATTAAAAATCATACTGATTCCTTTTAAATGATGACAGAATTGAAGTGGATGGGTGCGTTTACTTCTCCTTGATTCACAATGGAATACTAGGACTTTCCATATACCTTGTTGAAATTACATAAATTATGAATTAGAAAGTGTGTTATGCAAGGATAAACATTGTGGTATTTGAGTGGGCCTAATTATGCAAATGTCATTCTCTAATACTGTCATGGAGTTATCTGAGACACCACTAAACACAGCAAATATCAACCAGATATTTTCAAAGATGCAGAAATGGGTGTTCATGCAGCTAACAATAGTGTTGCTCTTATTCTTGAAAACACCTTGCCTCATGAGAGTTCATTCTACAGTGCAGTCTGGGAAACTCAGACTCCAAATGCCTCATTACCCAAAACATTTTAAGTGTAAATGCCTTTAGTGATAAAACTTATGGATTTTCATTAATGTAATATCTCTAATTTTTTAATCTCTTAGTGATAGCTTTCAATAACATTTACAAGTCTGAGGACATTGCATTTATAAACAATTTATATATTTACATTTATAAAAATTTATAAGTTTTTGGTCTAGTTTACACATAGGAACTATGAATCTCACCCCTTCCATTGAACTCTTTGGGAGCCATTGACTTCCCATAGATTTTGGAACTCTGCACTTGCAGTCTGAATATGAGCCTTAGTATCTCACTTCAGGCTTTCATGTCTTTGCATTTCAGCCAGAATTTCCTTCATCAAATGCATTTCTGGACATTCAGACCTGGGGTGTGGTTATTATTATCAGACATAAAACCATATTGTTATTATTATCAGACATAAAACCATATTGCAAGGTGGTGCATATTTGAAGTATCCAGCAGAGAAAATTATGGTGAAATAATCATGACGATGATCTCATCAGATTAGAAATGTGAGCTCACACGAAGTTCAGACAGTTTTAGGTATAACCCTGAAGGAAGCACAGCTAGGTGTTCTGGTTGAATTACCCATAGTGGTTGTGGAGGAACTGTGTTTCTCCAACCTTTTGCAGAGTTTGTACGCTTTTTTTGTGTGCGTGCTTGATTTGGCTCAGTCCCATTTGGTGGGAATAGGGATGCCAAGGTTTACTGGGCTCTGCCAACTTGCACACTGCCGGAGGGCAATGGTCTGCAGGCCAGGCTCTTTGGTAGACTATGTAATGAGCTATAACTATTTGACAAAATCTCTATTAAAATAAATTAGGTTCCTGAACCCTGTTAAATGTCAGGATCATTCTGATATGACCTTCTTGGAGTGAGGTTGTCTTAAAATAGAGACACCTGTCAGTGGTTTTCTTTAGTGCATTAATCACTCAGAAATATTTGTAAAAATGACTTCCAGATTTTTGATGTATTTTCATTAATTTTGTTGCTGATATTGTAAGTTTAGATAGTTCTCTTGGAACAAATAGATTTTGTAACACAGTAAATATACATTAGTGTAATCTCTATGTTTTTGAAACTATTTTTTGGACCAAATGCATATAAATCTAAACTTTGAGTGAGCTTTCTTTGACTTTTTTGTGGTGTTTGTTTCATATGCTTAAAACCAGTGAAAAATACTTGCAAAGTGGTTTGTGTTTGCCCAACTGCTTCAGACAGTAGAACTGCAAGCAACTTTTGTTGTTGCTTTAATCTTTTTCATCACTGCTGTGTCTTTCATCCTCCTGCTAGGACGTACAGTCAGTAACTTCGACTACACAGAGAGTTCATTACCAGGTAAGATAAACTTTCCTTTTAGTGTCAGAACAAATAGAGGCTTAAAAATGGGAACAGCACTCTTTGAACACATATGTTCTTGGATGAAAGACCCATATGTTAGATGGATTTCTGATTATCTTATTTACCCTTAAATATTGGAAGCTCGTTCTGCTTTCTCTTGGACAAGCCTTATGGAATCACCTTTAAAACTAGCACAGCATAATGATGTGAGTGACATTGCAATAGCAGTATTTTGCATGTTGAAGTGAATGAGCAAATGTGTCCTGTAGGACAAATGACAAAAGTAAAACTGTTTCTCTGTCTGAGAAACTAAACAATAACATATTATGTTGTATTGCATAGCTGTTGTAATAAAGTCTATCACTAAGAAAAGAAAGGTGTTTTAGTAGGCCCAGGCTCTAAATAATTCTGTACAGGACAGTCATCTACCTTTACTTACATAATCTTCAGGATAGTTTTTTAATCCGTCCTAGCCACATGTCTGTTTTCTGCATGAGATAAATAGGTTTTAGCTTCGGTGGATAGTTCTTAAAATTGGTCTCTTTGTGTTTTACAACTTTATTCTTCAATTTGTGCAATACAGACCTTGCCTTTTCAGCTGGAAGTATCATTCAAGAGTATGTATTTCGCTCAGTAAAACAATTCATTGTAGAGTGCTTAAATTGGAAGTAAACTAACTGAGACTAACTCTACTGACTGCTGAAATGACCTGATATTAGCACAGAGACTTGGCACAAACCATGGTCAGTTGACATAGTGCCTGGGATCACAGGACAAGTTTGCATGGTGTTGATAGCCTCTTCCTAGAAATAACAATGCAAGTCTTGTTGGATCAGCAGGAGTGAGTTCACTGAGAAAGCGTACAGAGATCCAGCTGACAGGAACCAATTGTGGTGAAATGGCAGATAATTTCTTTGGGGTTAATGATAACTTGGGTGATGCAGACTTCCCATTTCACGAGAATGCCAGTAGATGCACTGACTGCAGACACTGTAAGAAAATGCAATTTGGCATGTTTTCCTGGAGTTGCCTTCTTGATATCAGTTCATGGTTCGTTTCTTTGTTTCCCTATCCAATGTTAACTTCATATTCTTGACATTTCCATCAATCATTGCCCTGGAACTGAGTTTTAGAGCAGCGTTAGTGTCTAGCAAATTGACTAATAAACCAGCATGTATGATTCTGTTCCACTCATTATAAATTAACCTAAGTGGCTGCTGACTGCTCCATGCGTAGGAAACTGCCTGAGGTAAAATGAAGAACTAAATCTACGTATATGGGGAGATCTACCCGAGAGTATGAAATGTCAGAAATCAGCTCCATACTTGGCTCTAACCTCTGCAGTTACAGCAGTATATAAATTAGTTGCCTACCCATCTTCTCTAGGGCACAGCAGCGTGAAATCCCTAACATACCATTCTATTTTTATATGCTACATTTTAAATTCACCTCTCTCTGTGTTTTGTCTTCAGTACTTGTTTGTCTAGGATTCTTCATTGTTTTTTTTTTTTCCCCAGTGGGTCATTTCTGCAAATTGTCTTGTTAGGTTAAGTTGAGGTTTGTTCCATATTTGTTGGTATCCCTCTACATATTACAGAAATGGGAAAAAGCAGGGGATAAAGAGCATGAATAGGATGCTTGAGTTGATGGAGCTGTCTTCATAACTCACTAATAAGGCGTCATGGGTACTTTTAAGTCTCATAAATGCAGTTCTGTTGTGTGATTCCTCTGCAGTTCAAAACATAGGCAGTCAGCAGAAATATTAGCAAACCCAGGTGCAATTGAAAAAGAATATACCAGAGTTTTTTCTCATTCTGTTTTGTTCCTCTAATAAGTTTAATGCTCACAAAATATCATTCTCATGGGCCTGAGACTTTGCAAGCTAGTTCTGTAGTTGAACTCTAATGAAGTCTTGAAAGGAGTGTGTCACAATACGCAATTTGTGACTTGAGTTGACATTTACCCAGCAGTATTCCTATCTTCATTTTCTCAGCATTTTGTATGCCATGAATTTTACTCATTTCTCCTCTTTTTATAAGCTGCATTTTAGTACACACCGTTGGATGTTTTCTTCCTTTTGTCCTTTGTGTTGCAGTTCCCTCCTTAACACACAGAGTGGACTAAATATTAAGATACATAAAGCTTTGTGCATGTAGATACCTCGATGTTAGCAAGCCTAGTAGGTTTCTCCCTCAAACACTCCAGTGGCAATACAGTGAAACCTAAAAATCCCACAGGTCCATTAGCCTGTATTAGACAAAGCTGTGTTTTAAATCTGATTCTGTGAAATCACTGACATGTGTTATTTGCTCCCCATGTGCAGTTATAGTTCACTTTATGGGATGTTATGCTGTTGTTGTCTCCATCTCTGTAATGCACTGAGGCTGGAGACCGTAAGTTGTATATGAGAACAAGGTTTATGGGATCCAGTAAAATCCTCCCTGTTGCTTCTACTTTTTCTTTTCTTGCCACGTGACTTGGTATTCTACTCTGTAGTCTTTTGTCTGGAAGAGGAGTCAAGTTTAATCTTGAGCCAACCTGAATTTACAACATTTACAGATGTGCTGATTGTACTGCTTAAGATGTGAATAAGGATGGAATCTGTGTCTATACAAATTGTGTGTGCCACAGATCCATGCTACTGTGTTTTGCCCTGTGCAAAAATATATTTGCGTTTAAATGTTATATGCAGCAGATTGGGAAGTTGGCTGACCATTCACTGGCAGCACGGAGCAGAGCCATGATCACCCTCCGCTCTCTTAGGTCCCTTTTGATCCCTTTTGCCTCTCTATTAAGATCTAAAAACACATGGGGTAGACTGTTTGAGTCCTTGATGAGTCCAGGTCAGGAAGAAGATATTAATTCCCCCCCAGTCATTTCGTTTGGTTCCCGGGTTACATAGATTTTGCACGTTGTGCAGTGCTAGTAAAGCAAAATGAAAAGATCAAAGTCTAGAAAACAGTCCTTTTTAGAGAAGAAACAGTTTGTTGGGTTTTTTTTATAATGTAATTTCCCTACCCTATCCAGGACCAGGAAAGCTCTTTCCCCAGAGTACTTTCTGTTCAGAGGCTCTCTCCTAGATGGTGCTTCCTAGATGGTAAGTGCATCTCCCTTCTCTTGTGCCTAGCATGCTGCTTGCTTCTGGTGTGCCTATGGAGGATAGTTCTGAGTGTATTACTAGAGAGAGGTAACTGTTCCTTCTTATTACACTGTGCAGGTAAAAAAGGAGCTGAGTCTCCCCCTTTCCCTTCTAAGAAATGAAGCAGGTCCTTCATCTAGCGATCAAAATATCTGCTGTAGCTTTTTCACCCCAAAGAGAGATGTTCCGGAGAGAGTTAAGCAGTTTGGTTTATCAGTGTCTCTGCTGTGCTGAGCAGACTTTATTGCTTGCACTGCCTGAGCTCAGAGTGCAGCCGGTTGTGGCAGTTCACTGCTGCTGGTAAGGCTGAGTTCTCCCCCTGGTTTCTCTGCAAGTGCTGTATTCTTTAGGCACTACAGAGTTTAGGTGATAGAAAGGTACCTCCCTTTCCTTGTAATGCTGCCCTTCATGTAACTCCCTGGAGAGATGCACTTGTGTTTGACCCAGACTTTGTCAAAGCAGATGACTTATCTGGGCTTTACATCAGGCTCCAGAGCACAGGAATTAGCAGTTGAAATGGGTGGCATCTGCTTTTACAAAAGCTTCAGCATGGGGAGACTTAAATTTTTAATGCTTTAAACAAAAACAAATTCTCCTTGGCCATTTCTAATCATCCTTCTTTGTCTCTCCTGGGGGACATTGATAAAAGCCATAGTGGGAATCTGTTTGGTTTTTGCAGAAAGCTGGATGGGTAGATGTGTTCAGTTTTTGTCTTTAGTATTTGATATTCCTTTGCAGTGCCAAAATCTACAATGCTACATCACTGTGCCCTTGTGTCAAACTGAGGAGTGAATGAACCTGATTTCACTCCCCCAAATAAATGCAAAGCAGATACTAAAAATCACATTTGATGAAGCACATTGTAGATGATAAATACTTTTGGGGTCAGTAATATAAATTACTTGGCAGTGACAAGATTCCTAATATGTGCTTTATTTAGTGAATCCCCCTATTTTCATGTGTTTTTCATGAGTAGCATAAATTTTCCTTGAATATATTGCTAATTCAGAGTCAATATCTGTGGCCATGCATTTGATTTATAAAGAGCTCCCAAGCATATTATTTTTCTTTAGATTCAGAATTTGAATTAATCCCATTAGACCCATCAAATTCAGTATATGCTTGCTATACTCTCATCGGAACAAAGCTTTTTCTGTCACATATTTTAATGTAATCAATTCTTCTTATAAGACTGAAATCCATTTTATACATTTTAAAAATATTTATTTCAAGTTAATATTCTCAGTGACTACTGTTTTATTAGGCCTTATCTTTAAATTCAGCATTGCATTTGATGGGATAAGAATATCATAGAATCGTAGAATGTTAAGGGTTGGAAGGGACCTTAAAGATCATCTAGTCCCAAATCCCCCTGCCATAGGCAAGGCCACCTCTCACTAGACCAGGCTGCTGAAGGCCTTACCCAACCTGACCTTGAACACAGCCAGGGTTGGGGTATTCACAGCTTTCCTGGGAAACCTGTTCAACTATCTCACCACTCTCACAATAAATAATTTCTTCCTAATATCCACCCTGAATTTCCCCTTTTTTCAGTTTGTATCCCTTTCTCATTGTCCTGTCGCCACAGTTCCTGATGAAGAGTCCCTCTTCAGCCTCCCTGTAGGCCTCCTCAAATGCTGGAAGGTTGCTTTGATGTCTCTATGCAACCTTCTCTTCTCCAGGCTGAACAGCCCCAACTTTCTCAGCCTATCTTTGTAAGGGAGGTGCTCCAATCCCCTTATCAACTTCACAGCCCTCCTCTGGACTTGCTCCAACAGTTCCAGGTCCTTCTAGTGTTGGGGGCAGCAGAATTGTACACAGCACTCCAGGCGGGGTCTCACAAGAGCAGAGTAGAGGGGGGAATCCCTCCACTTGACCTGCTGGCCACGTTCCATTTTACTGAAGCCCAGGACATGGTTGGCTTTCTGGGCTGAAAGCGCACCCAGCAGGTTCATGCTGAGTTTTTCACCAGCCATCACCTCCAAGTCCTTCTCTGCAGGGCTGCTCTCAATCACTTCTCCACCCAGCATGTAGGCATGCCTGGGATTGCCATGGCTCCTGTGAGGACCTTGCACTTTGCTTTGTTGAACTCCGTGAGGTTTGCACTGGCCCACCTCTCAAGCATGTCAAGGTTCCCTGGCTGGTATCCCTTCCCTCCAGCACACTGATTGCACCTCCCAGGCTGGTGTGATCAGGGAACTCACCCAGGGCACACTTGATCCGACTGTCCGTGTCACTGACAAATGTGTTGGTCACACTACTGACCCGAGAGACACCACTAGTGTGGACATAAGGAATCAGCTTATGTTCTTGTGGAGCCACTGTGCCTTCCCCGACACCGGGGTTGTGTTATGAGCTAGTGGTGTCAGTGCAGCCCGTCTTGTCCATGCAGTTCTGCTCAGACTATTTTCTGTTGTTGTTTCTCTGTGTTGCAGCAACTTCTGCTGATCGTTTTTACCGCATTGACAGATCTCAGGTAAATCCTTATTCGTTTTTTGTTTCTACAGATTTTTTTTTTTAAAGCAATGTCAAATGCACTTAAAATGAATTATCTGCCATTCTTCCTGTGTATTGCAAAATGTTGCTCATGATGTCTCATGAGAAGTAGAGAAAAAATTCTGGGCTCTTTTTTAGTTGCTCTAATTCACATTGTTTCACTGAAGTCTTGTATCTGCTGACCATCTGCCATTCTGTTTACTACCAATCTGATGTACAGATCAGAATTTTCTGCAATTGTTTTCCTTATCAAGTCTTACTAGGGGCACCTATGTGGTACTAGTCTAATTGTATTTATCATTTCACTGATTTTTTTTTTATGCACCAGAAGTCTTGATCCTATGTGTGTGCCATGAAATAGATATGGAAGTTAAGGTGTTGCTACAATTTGAGAATTATGAACAGAGATGCATGAAATATTCCCAAGGAACCCCAAAACAATATGTATCTCTGCTGGATTCAAACCTGTGGCATAGATCTGACAATCTGAATATATTTTCTAAAAGACACTGAAAATTTTACAGGGCTTTTGGTGTTTTTGATTTGTAGCCAGAACAGGCCAATTAGTGGCTCAGCATTTAGTGCAAATTGTCGATTTCACACAGTGGTTGTTTGTATCTGGTCCCTGTGAGAGCTGTGTAAGCTGTTTCTGAATCACATGAACATATTACTGTTTCTTAGCAAAAGCAGCTGATGCTTTAGTTCAAGCAGAAGGAGCTGTGCTTTAGTTCAGAGTTCCCAGGTTCAGTGTCTGCATGTAGCCAGCATGGGACTTATTTTGCACCCAGTCAAATAAATGCTTTGATGTTGTAATCTAACATTTGGAAGGCAGGGGTGAAGAAGATGCTGCTACAGATTAAACCAGGCAGTGTGACTCTGTTTGACTTATTCTGCATTTCTCTAATACTTGACACTGTACTAATGGTCATCTTTAACTCGTACTCCTTCATCCTGTGTTTCTGTGGGGAAAAAGTCAGTACTGTCTGTTGGTCCCAGCACACAAAGAGTGGCAAATTTCCTGCCCATTTGCCTACATAGACAGGCACACTCACACTCAGTGTTGTTTTTGTTTTCATTTGAGCCTTTATTGTCAATAACAAAAGTAAAGGTCTGAGAAAGAGAACTGTGGCTAATGTGGGAGATGTGAAAACAGAATGTTCAAGTGGTGGAGATCTGGAAGAGTGCCCCCAAACAATGAAAAGTTCTGTCAACCATCATTGAAGAGGAGAGCTCAGGTGTTGGTCCTCATTTCAAAATGCAGACCTCAGATTTTTGGGTAGACCTCCAGGTTCCATCAGAATGGTATAGTCATTGAGTATCAGCCTTTAATGTGTTGCTGTGAGTGTGCAGCTTGCTCATTGGGAATCTTGTTTGGCTTGAAATCAACGACATATTAATTGGTGACTCGTGTTGAATTGATTTTAATATGTGTATGTGTGTATGAGTACACAGATAAATACACAGAGTCCCTTGACTATTCTTCAGAGACCCTGACGTGCACTCAGCTCACTCTAGGGCACTCTGAGAGACCAGCAATGCTGCGGGTTCATTATTTGTTGCTTGTGTCACTCTAACAGGAACATTTGCACTTTGTGACGGAAATTTCGCAGGACGAGATTTTTATTCTGGACCCAGAGATGGTAATGTCTCAGCAGGTGGGGACGCCACCAGGAATGCCTGATCTGGTAGTGGAGCAGGCAACTGGGTGAGTGCTGCTGGGATCTGATTTTCAGCAGTTGTCTTAGAGAAGGGCATCTCCTTCTGGTCCCCTTTTCTGAAGGATTAGGAGGTGTGGGAGGGCAGGTATTAGGTAGGAACAAATCCAGCCATGGTGATGACAGGAGGACAGTAGTGTAACATCAACTCTATTAAGCTTCCTGGAACCCACAGCAGGACTAGTGGACTTGGGCACCTTTTAACCACCTCACACCGCCTAACCCTAAATCCTGCCATAAATCTCTAACAATTGAGTTACAAACTTCTTCTTTACACGGTCAGAGTTCTGATTCCACTGAGTAAGGCCCTGAAGCCCATTGTGTCTAAGAATGATCATGAAGTGTCTCTGTTTCTTATCATCCTCTTGACAGACCAGAAATGCTTCTATTCATCTTCAGGAACGGTTTTGTACTCATAGTGAATTAATCTATTTTAATTTGCTGTGGGCTGAAAAATGCTGGGAATCAATCAGCATAAGACAGCTTCAAAGCGAAGCTCACAAGGTGAATGCCTTTCTCTTCCTCCTTCTCTTCTCAGAATATCGGATCGGTGGAACCCTGCAGTTCGGAAGAGGATGCTGAGTGACAGCGGCCTTGGCAAGATTTCTCCCCACTACGAGGTACCTGACAAACAAAAGGACGCCAGCCAGACACATATGCTGCAGTAAGAGCCCTCTGTATTTCTCTGCTTGATGATGCACTGTCACCATAGTGCAACTCCTAATGTCTCTAAGCTTAATGAATTGTGCCAACATTACAAATTGTGCTGAAATTACAAATACCTTTTGCTGCTTCTCTTTTGCTTCTCCCTTCTGTTCTTCCTCTTTTTCCATTATTTTCTATTCTTGCCTTTGTTTTGTTCCCTGTGACACCCTGCCCTCTTAATAAACCTAAATCCAAGTTTTTGAAAGAAAATTCCTTTTTTTGGATATCTGAAGTTCCAGCTAAGAAAATCTTGGCAACTGGTTAGGTGAAAGGTCAAAGCATTCACCCTCAAGGTAGCTCTGATGCAATGTGGCAAAGCAGAAACCTCTAGAACTGCTGCTTATTGTCAAAGATGAGGCAATTGTTTTCATATAATCTTGAACCATGTAGGGTAGCTGTACAGTGGTTTTCTTTCTGATAGTTCCCCCATAAAAGAAATTTTTACCACCTTAGGACTATCTACTCTGTTCAAATCTATTTAAAAATATCTCTTCTGCTTACCTATTTTAGAGGTGGTTCTCAGCTTTTTGGTCATTTCACTTTAGATTCTCAAAACCATGAGTAGATCACTACAAAAGACTGATGGTAAACACCTGTGAGAACTGTTGTTGGCTTTGAAAATTAATTGTGTTTTGGGCTTGTATTCCCCCACTCCCCAAGTCTATGATGTATAATTGTCTTTCTAGTTCTACTGTATCAGCAATCCTATGGGCAGCTTTTAAAACTTAGTATGGAAAAATTAAGAATGGTGACAATGTGATCCTTTTTTCATATTATTTTTCTGTCAGGATGAGTGTGGGAGGGGGCTGCAAGGTACAGGGCAGGCAGAGCCTACAGCTTCAGGAAGGTGCAGTGTGGATGGCAGGCTATGGAGCTGTGAGGCTACCAGCTGGTAACTTTCCAGCTGACTGGAAACTGCTATCAGGAGGAGATGTCATGGCAAGAAAGGGTGATCAAGGTAGCCCTACCAGGAGACAATCGCCTGGTTTTCTCCCTGAGGGATTCTGGATCAGTTCTTGATACTCTTTGCAAAGTGAAGAATGGTGAATTCATTTTTCCACAGACTGGAATGGCAGGGCCCAAAATCTGGAGCTGGCAAAGCTGTGAGAAAAATAATACTTAGACAGACTTAGGCAGTGTGGAAAGATGGTGAGAACATGTGGGCTAATTTCTAATTGATAAGAAGAATGATTTTGTTTACACCAGCATGGCTGGAAATGTTTGCTTAGCTGTAACAATTACATTTGGTGGATTTATTAAGTACAAGGCAAGCCAGTAGCACTGCTCAGAGTAAAGTGTCCCTGTCACTGCCTACTATAAGGAATTGTTTTCTTTACAGCTTCTCTAAATTTTAATTAATTTGGCTGAAATTTTTCGTGCTAAGACTCAGTCTATGACTGATTCTTTTTCTTTTAGTAAAAACTTTAACAAAAAAGCCAGTTTTTTCTGAAGACAAGATTTGTGGGAAATGTGCTCCTTTAAATGACCTTCTTTCAAATAAACAAATCCAGTGGTTCTTTCCTGAGATGTGTTAGGGCTGGTAGTGGAATGAACTTAATTGGGATGAAATTTTGGAAGCTTGACATTTAGTAAAATGTCATCATAATACCAGGGAGATGCCTTCTGCTGTCTTGAAAATTACCCCTGAATTTGCCCTGCTGATGAGGTTGTTCGTGCACTTTGGAGACACCTCAGATTCAAGAGCTTTGCTTTCAAAAGTTTCTGTCTGTACCTGCTCACAGAGGAGTTATGCTCCTCTGTGCTTAATTCGGGTTGCAGACCTGCCCACAGAGCTGAGGGAAGTGGGGCTGTGCTGCTCACCAGGTGATCTCCAGTAGCAAGGAGAAAAGGGATGCAGCAGACGTGGTCAAATGGAGATGGGTCAGGAGAAGGTGTATGGAGGAACAAGGAAAAGAGGTTGCAAGAGCCAAAGGAGTAGAAGCAAAAAGGGAGGATGTGCAGGAACTCAGGGAACAGGGTTAGAGGATGGGAGCTGCTAAGGGCACGGGGGATAACCAGGTGTCTGGGGAGTCAGAGTGGGAATAATGAAAAGGAGGAGGCTGTGGGGTACAGATAGGTAAGAGGCGAATGAGACAGGCTGGGGGCATGGGGGAAGGGTCTATGGCTACTTCTCTCCAGAATACAGAATTCTCCCTTTAGGCAGGTTTTTACACAGGTGGGCAAGCTCTGAAATGTGTTTAGACACTGCCTCACTTGCTACCAAGGTGGAAGGTGTATGGTGAATGAGTCAGGGGACCACGGTGAAGGCAGCAAGGTATTATTACAGTTAAGACAGTTGAATGATGCTCTGTGGCACTGGGTTCTCTTTTCAGAATCCATGACAGAATTTCTGAACGGTGAAGATTTACAACAAACTTTTCTCAAGTGGCTGGTTAACCATGGGCTCCTCATTCTATGAATGTCCACTGTGAAGTGGGTTTGGCTACTGGGAGGCCATAACAAGGAGATTTTGAAAGAGTGTGGAGAGCTGGAAACAGAGGCTTTCTGTTGCCTCAGATTGTATTACTAAAATGAATGGAAAGTTTGCGCTTGCTTTCCCAGCTGCAGAATACAGATAATATTGCAACCTCACCTTAAAGGAGCACAGTGAGGGTAAATTTCATGGTCATGAGAAACCTGGATACTATGGGGAGACTCTGTCAGAGATGCTTAGCAGGACATCAATCATTTTGCATTCTGTGCACAGTTTTGGCAGTGTGGAAGAAATAAATCTTGAGGCTGTGCGCTACGTGTACAGGAGGATATCAAGTAGGTTTCTACTTAAACACTGAGGAAAGAGTCCAGTAGAAGAAAATAGAGAGTGGCAATGTGGCTAAACGTTGTTGTAACACTTGAGTGCAACAGGGATGCAGTATGATGCTCAGTGATGTGAGATCCCAAATTTCCAAGCTTCTGAATGTTTAACTTCGCAATCTAAAAAAAAATCTCACTAACATGGTGCTTTAAAGAAAAAAAGAAGTACTTTAGAAAACACTGTTATATTTTGATAGCTAAAGTTGCTCACAGATTCTTTACAGAGATTTGTTCCTTCAGAAATTATTTTTCAATTAAAACTTGAGAAGAGGATTTCAGCAAAATTCCTAAACAGGAATATGACAGAGAACAGAGGAGACAATTCCTACTATAAATAGAGCTCTCATGGATCTTCTAAGAGTCATCAGCATCCAATGTTTTATGTCTAATCAGAAATATTGTACAGCTCAAAATACATTATACTCTAGCCTGGGGCAAGTGACAGGAGACTTGGTGTGAGAGAAAGTGTCATAGTTGACTCACTGGGAGTGCTTTCTCAGTGGCCATTTTCTCCTAAACAGGGATTGTGAGTGAACCTCTTCAGTTGTTGGGAACAGATTAAACCACAGCTGGTCATCATATAGCTTCAGGATGCTTAGAGTGCATCTGTCATCACTCTATACACACATATAAATATGTGTATATGCGTATATATAAACACATATAAAACTTCTTTAAGATGAAGTAATTATTTCTGAAGTGAGTAATGTAGCTAAAAAATCAAAGTATGCAAGTAGAATGATCCCTTATATTATTTCATCAAATGAAAGCAGAGAACAGAATATGTGATCTAAGAATAATTATGTTAGATGTTGCTTTTTATCACAAGCTATTTAGTTAAAGCATAATGTGAGTATAATGGTTTTGAGGCAGGGGTCTTTCTGAGAGAAAAATTATGCTTTTGTTTTCAATTAACTGAACTTCATGTTATTTTCAGGTAGCTGCTGATTAATGGTATTTCATGTTTTGTTCCTTTTTTGATGACTCTTTGATCTGTGATGGATTGGACAGGACATGAAACAGTGTCTTGATGCAGTAACCTGGAGCTGGGGCAGATTGTAGTTTAATGGGAACATCAATTAGTGTGAACAGTGCATTAAAAAAACGAAACCACAATGGGAAGACCATTTACTAGGACTAGAGGTGCTTGATCGTGAAAAAAGTTAAATATTCTGGTCTGACTCCACTGAAGCAGGTAACTGGACCCTTCCTTTGTACATGATGGGTTCATCCTATGATTAAATGGTGCAGTGAGATGCAGAAGACCTCATAGCCTGGTGTAAGTATTTGTTGTTGGCCATATATTTCGCTTCTTAGTTATGTTTGTCACCCTGTTATGTGATGAGAGCTGGAAAATTAGATAAAATAAAAACCTCAACAGCATACAAAGATGAAAAGGTTATACCTTGGTAGAGGTTTAACCTACATCATTTAATTGAAGTCATTAATTTTCCCACTCCTTGGGGCAGTAACAAGCACTCTTCTAGCATCTGTCCAGCTGTGATGGTAATGTGTTTCCCAAGCTGCTAGCTGCAGATTCTGGATCAAGGGCACGGCTCGTGAAGGGTGGGCGAAGGTTGGCCAGGATGCCATCTGGTCTTGTCAGGGAGAGGAAGAAAAAACGCCTGTAGGTGCTGGAAGATGGCTGCAGCCCTTTCCACTAAATAGACATTAATTAGCTAGTAATACCATCCAGACATTGCTTTCTGAAGCAATAATAACCCAGTTTCTCAGAGGGAAGAAGAAAAAGGCTAAATGCCAAGTGTTTAACTCAGCCACAAGAATCTGATCGTTGCCCAGGAAATCAGTGTCACAGTGCAGATGTTATGAGGTGGTTTAGGGTATTTTTTAAAGAGAAGTCTTTGTGTATTACAAGATGAGAAGAGCTTTAGGGATACACGTTTGCATGTAGAAAGGAGAAAGAATGCTCATTTAGTGAAAGTTTAGAAAATATAAAGAGATGATTTAAAACAGGAACCGCCTAGTGACAGTGAACATTTAAAACTTCAACAGTTGGTAAGGACTTGAGAAATTCAAGGGTTTTTCGAAAAAATATTGCATTGGAAAACTCAGCATCAGCTCCTAAATAGGCAGAGTAGTCTGCCCTGGTGTTTTTGACAGCAAAATCTGAATTAATTTTCAGGTTTAGACTTAGTTCAAGCTGCATTTATAAAATTACACTGCAAGAGTGAAGTGCATATGTCTTAATCAGGTATTTGTACACCTGTAAGAATTACTTTCCATTTTGCAGATGGAATACTGATTGCTTTCAAACAAATCTTATTTTAGAGAAGGTGTAAATCACCATCACCTTTACTGTACACTCCTGTGTAGTCCTTATAATAGAACTAGAATATAACAGAGTGCAAGTGTCTGTTTTTTGCTCAGCTCTTCCTTTTCTTTCTCTTCCCTTGTCTTGGATACTTTTACAAATAGCTTGTAAGGTGTCTCTCTCACTACCTGAAAGTGGAGCATGAGAGATTTGCCTAAAGCAACTCTCTGCCTCTCTCTAGAGAAGTGATGTCAAAAAGGAGGGGTTGTCAGTGGAAAGGAGGATGTAGACTCAAAGAAGTGGGAAAGTGTTATAAAGAGGATTTAGAATTATTCAGAAGAAGATGAACATGGGTTAAATAGGGAAAGAGTTTCGAAGAAAGAAAAGAAAAATGAATTATAAGAATACAGCAAACGAATAAGAAATTGCTTGGAGGGAAAGCAAGTTCCCTAAGTGAGACTGAGTGTGAAAAAAGTGATGCATTTCTGTGTGGGGTCTGGTCCTGTATTTTTAAAGCTTTTACTATTTGTCAGCATGATGCAGTCACACTACTTAAAATTTTATATGCATCCCAGACAGAGGCTACAATTTATCCACCATTAGGTAAACCTTTCCTCAGCTGCTGCTGTAAATCTTCCCTTAGCCCCACTTATGAATAATTCTTTGACAAGGATGGCACCCGTTAATTTTTTTTACTCTAGCACACAGGTATGGTAAACAACATCATGTATTTTAAGCTTCTGTTGTGAATAAAATTTCTCTTTGTATACATCAAGTTCTTAGCCATGTTCATTGTTTTGGGAGATTTTCAGTGGGGAAAAATGCATTAGTTATTCAGGGACTTCTGGCCATGATTAGCAGATACACCTTGACTCAACTGTAGAAGAAAGGCAGAGTTGGGAGAGGAAAACAACACTAAAATAAGAGAGGATGGAGAGGAATGTTCATACTAAAATATCTTTGCGAAGGCTGGCCTGCATGAGATACACCCTTGGTTTATCCTGGCTGGGCTAAACATGAGAACAGATGCTCCTAACTCAGGATTCGAGAGGCTTTGTGCTGCTTCAGCTGGAATGGTCCTATCTCAGGGATGGTTCTGGGCATGGAAAGATCCTGGCATTTACTTCTGATGTCTGAAGGCACAAAAGCAGGAAGAGGGAAAGTGTTGCCACATACCAGCCCTGCTAGGTCAGAGGATGAGCCATGGCTTTGTGGTGATTGCACCCACTGGACCTGAGGGACCTTTGCAAACAGTGAGAATCAGATGGTTCTGGAAATCATTCAACACAAACTTTCAGCAACTTCTGGTGTCATCTTTAAGTGATTGCACACAGGCAAAACCTTATTTAATAATTTCTTCCTCTGTTTTGATTAGTAGAATTTTTATGTCACCACTGTCAAGTCTGGCCTTATCAACAGAGAGCTGGGCTGTAGGAAATTCATGTGTTCTACTTAAAATTTTCTGCAACACTCATTAGTAATTGGTACTTACACATCATCCTGACAACCCCAGCCTAGTAATACTGAGCTTTAAGACACAGCTTTTGCTTCTACTCCTGCTAACCATAATTGGGAAAAGAAGAAATCAGAATTTGGTTTAGATTTGCATGTCTATGACCTTATGGGTGTATGTGAATGCAATGCAAAGTGTGTGTGTTTTCTTCAAGAGTGAAGTCTCCAGCCTTTGCTGTTGAGGCACCCAGTTCGTAAGGGTTTTTAATAACAGCAGGCACATCTGAGGTGGGTTTGTGCACCTGCCCCTTCAATAGATGGCAGAAATAGAGCACATCCTGTACAGTGCTTTTGTTTCTTATCAGTACTTATTACCAATACATTTTATCATTCAGCATTTAGGTCACCAGAGTGGGCTGGGTGGGATTTTAACTTCCTCTTTTCTCACCAACCTGCCCCCTCTTAATGAATTTTGTGGCATCTCAACACCTGATGCACAGCTGAGGAAATTCATCCTGCTGACAAATTATTTTGACAGACAGTGACATGAAAAGCACTCCCACACATGATGAGACTACAAATTGGCTTCTTTAGAGAGATCTTGCTTCTTGACTGGCATCCCACTTTTCAAAAACGAAATTCAGGCAGTCCAGCTCTCCTCCTCTCCTTGGGGAACTTCAAGCAACAGAATGCACACGTACTTGAGAAAGGAACCGTCTTACCGGAATATTAAAAAGTCAACTACCACCTACCTTGAAAATGCTTTCTGAATATTTCCAGTAGATAAAGGGGCAAAGTGAAGCTTTCCTCGTGGAATGTAAGTTTTTATTTTGGAATGCATTTAAAGGATAAAAAAATTATGTTTTCACAGTACAGATAGCTGGGTACCTTGGTTTTTTTAAAGTGGTTTACCATAACAGCTGTTAATCTGCTTTCCACTCTCTGGCTGATAGCCAAGACTGAAGCAGTAGAATCTCTTTTCTCTTTTTTTTTTTTTAAACAACTGTGTTCTTTTTCCCCCTTTGCTTCCATCCTTGCTTGCCTACTTTTAGTCCTTGGTTTGCAAAGCAGAATCTTCTCTGAGAAGTAAAACAGCTTTACAGCAAAGAAGACAGGAATATATAAAGAGAATACCTTCTCATAATCTTGTTTTCTTTTTGTCTGAGTAAAAGAAAATGACATTTAATAATTTAATTTTCAGGGCCTACTGCTTCCCTGCAAGCATTGGACATGAGGTAACTGTACTTGGCAAGAGAAAAGTAGCAAGAGTAGATCTGACAATGCCACTGTACAATGTGCATTATCCCTCTCTCCAGCTTTATGGAGTGGAAACAGCAGACCTGTGGTCCTCAGTAACATTAAAGGCACTGGAAAAGGAGATGGATGGGTTTACTGGGGTGACAAAGGATGATTGACAGAAAGATATATTCTTCTGGGTATACTTTAAGCACTGCTATAAATATAGGTTGAATATTCTCCAGCATGGCAGACTTGCAATCCAATCAAGGTTGGAAAAGTTGTGCCTGTATTTGTGTGTACTTCCTACTCATCTGTAAGAGTTGGGGTAAGGAAAAAACTATCAAAACAAGAAAAACCAAACTCCAAACCTGCCAGTCCTAGTCTTTTGAGCATTGCACAGTAATAGCAAGCCTGTGTCCATGTGCTCTGTCCCTGCCATAAGGAGCTGCCATCTGCTTGGAGGCGAGACTGGTTCTTAATGTGTTCTCACTCAGTACCAAGCTGTCTTATCAAAGCCAAAACTAGCAAGCTTCAGAGCCCGGGTAAGAAACACAGTCCTGTACATGTGTTACACACACGTTGGGCTACAAACTGTGTTCAATCTTTCACACTTGGACATCTCATAATATGCATTCAGACTGTATTTATATTCCTGTTCATATTCCTACGTTCTGGTTTAACAGGCCTTCAAAGAGAATGGAAATGTAGTTTGGTAAAATAGCTGCTCTAAACTATCACACAGAAGTACTACTTTGCCTGAGTTAAACTCAAAAGAGCCAAATCTTTCTATAATTCTTCAGATATCTTCATGTTTGTACTTCAGCTGTGGCTGAAAACTGGGAAGTGTCAGAAATACCATGCAATGAAAAGCTAAAGATGAAGGATAGTTGTGTGAAAATAGGTCATCTTTTGCAATTTGCAGTGGAGTATTTTAGACCTGAAAAGAGTAGTGTTTGGGTGAGGCTGGGAACAACACTCTGACATGAGCCTTCACTTGACTCCTGGAACAAAAAGTGAGATTTTTCACTGGGGCTTCTTGGAAAATTCATTGTTTCCCAGGCTGTGTGTCTTGGCATGGCTGCTCTGCAGGGAGCTGCCCTTTCCCTTCCATGTCTAGGGTGAGTGTCCAAGTCCCCTGGCTTTGGGCTTATACGTCAGGGTGTAGGAGCTACGGTGCCTCTTTAACGTGCCTGCTAAAGGATTTGGGTAAGCAGAGAAACTTCTGAAAGCTTAAAAACATTCAATTTGTCCCTGCTAGCCTGCTGCTCCTCTGCACTTAGGGAAGGAGCACTAAACCCACAGCTTTCTCTTGGTAGCTGGGACAGAGTGTTTAGCAGTGCTGGCACAGAGGTGTGTGCAAGGGAGGGAGATATGTGGAGAGCAGGGCCATAACACAGAGCCCTGCTGAGGTTCTGGCACTGCTGATGCCCAGGGGCGAGCAGGGACAGATGGACCTGCCTAAATTATGCCAAGAGCTGAAATCAGAGGGCCAAAGGTGGCTTGGAGCCAGTGTAATCCTGACTCCTAGATTCCTGTTTCTGTGCCAGACATCTAAAAGTGCAGCACAAAACCATATCTGAAAGTCCCTTTAGAAGTTTTATTCTCCATCATTTAGTCTATAGCAGGAGTGAAAATGGCTCAGCAGTTCTGCTCTGCTTAGGATCTGTGTGTTATGCATATTAACTAAGGTGTTTTTTAAATTTTTAGATTATTTTTTAAAAGATGGCAGGAAAGTGAGGGTTTCTTAGCACTTGTGGAAAATCAGGCCACTTATATTTTAACATAATTGCAAGAATCTGCTTCTGAGGGATTCATGTGTCTCAGGAACAAAATGCTGTTTCTCAAAAGTGACTGGTTTGCATTGTTGTAACAAATATACCATTTAGGGTAGCTCCTGGATTGTTTAGAAACTCAAAGTGGCCTAAGATTATTTGGGTGGTATCTCAAGACGCCAAGCAGCTGATGTGCTTCATCTGCATCTAGCCTGAGGGCCAAGTGGAGATAGGAACCAGGTTTTACCTGAGGTGCTTAAATGGGGCTGTCATGGCATCGTGCTTAGCAAAATAAATTCTTTCTCTGGGTTAAATAAAAGTTGAAGTAATAACAAAACTTTAATCTCTTCCTGGAAAAAGGAAAAGTGCACTGATTTGTAGTTGAGGAAAAGCCAGATGTTTCGTTACTTAATAGATATGCTTTTATTTTCATGTAGAATGCTAAGGAAGTGCATAAAAGTTGCCACTTTAGCTCCTGTTCCAGGTCTTCTTAACAATGACCTGTGTCAAACAACATCCAGTCCCTTGACATCCAGTTTGTTGTTTCACTAAAGCATTACATGGTGTGCCTAGATCTTGCTTTCTTCTAGGGTTAAAGCCACATCAACTACTGCCTTTCCTTTGCCTTTTGACTCCCAAATTCATCAAGATATTGTCAGGTAGGTCAGTGAGGATTTTGAAGATTAAATTAAACTCTGGAAATGGAAGAATAGCATTTCAAAGAAGCTGGAATAAGGCCCCCTTCAAAATAATTTTCTTGCATTCCACTGAGATATTTTGGTGCTGTGTGCCGACAACAGAAAGAGAGGCCAAGTATTAAAAAAAAAAAAAAAACAACCCAAAACAATCTGTGATCTTCCTACAGTGATCCTGCTGCTCATTTGGAAATACCTTCAAGTAAATACCAAGCCAGCTTGCTCAGGTCACGTTTTGAGGCAGAAATATCTTATCCAAGATGAATTTTCATAGAAAATTTCTCTATCCTTCTTTTTTTAAAATTAACCCTAGGTGTGTTTGAGTTTATATCTGATTTTGCAATAAAATCATCTTTTCCCTTTTTAAGCAGCAATTTCCAGACAGCTCCTCTGGGTGTCAGTACAACTTCAGGTATAGATGCAATGTGTGGTGTTAGAAGTCTTCATTAAAGCATTCCACAGTGGACAGAGGAGTGGTAAGAGATAAAAAGTTAGACAGGAGTGAAAAAAGATGTGTGACAATATAAGGGACACTGACATGCCTGAGACCCAGCAAGGAATAGATCTGAGCTGCCCTGGTTTCCCTAAGAATCACCAATTACACTCCTGAATGTTGGACTGCATGTGAACAGCCTGAGGCAGTGATTGCTGTGCAGGTAGAGACTGAGGCTGCTGGAGGAAGTTACAGAGATGCTACAAGGAATACTGATCTTTTCCTTTAGCAGAGTTAGGAAAGAATATGCTCTCTAGATTGTTGTTGCAGGTTACAGGATATGACCAAACAGATTTCTGCAAACTAATATATAACTTGAATGGAATTAGATTCAGGGAGCATTGATGGTCAGCATTTTCCCACGTGTGTGAGACAGTATGGCCATTGTCTATGAGAACTATTTGAGAGGAAAGAATGACAGGAAAAATGGGATAGTAAAACCAGAAAGCTTTGTAGAGAGATTTAAAGAATTGGAGAAAAACATGGGTTGGATAACAACTACTACATCTGTAGTTGAAGGCAGCAATTAGATTTTCCTCAAACCTTCTCTTCTAACTGAATGAATCCAGCTTCCATAGCCTCTCCTCCTATGCCCATACCATCTCTGCAGCCCTTTCTGGAGCTCAGTCGGCTTTGTCAATGTCTCTCTTGTTCTGAAGTCTCACAAGCACTGAGTAGAGGGTCAAAAATCACTTCCATCTACGTTATGGCTCTGCTCTAGCAAATACAGCTCAGCCTGTCATCAGCCCTTGCTGTCGCAGGGAACTTTGCTGACAGATGTGCAACTTGTACTCTGCTAACCTCAGGCACCCTTTCTGAAAAGCTGTTTTCAGCTGTTAGACCCCCAGCCTGTCTTGTTGCATGGGTTTACTCCTCCTGAAGTGCAGGACTTTGCCTTTGCCTTTGCTAACTTGCTGTACTTCTCCAGCCTCAGATGGTCACTCTGATCTGGGTATATATAGGGTCAAAGTGAAAGTGTGGGGAAGCTCTCAATAACTCTTAGGCTTTTATTCTTCATCAAGTGCCATGGCAGAAAATGGTGATGCCCAGACTGAGCATTATCTGGTCAGGGACCAGGAAAGCAAGCAGCTCTGCCTTTCTACCAGTAAAATGATGCACTGTCTGCAGCTGGGACTGCAGGGGACTCAGAGTCCCAGAGGTATTGATACAAATTGCTGAATGAGAGAGTTTTCTCACCTATATTTTAAAAATACTTGATGTGCTAAAAATTTTCTTCATTTGCAATCAGGGGATATGTGAGTAAATCCCAACAGGGATGCCACTTTTGATTCTGAAGAGATGTACATGTGAAATGAGAAGGAATGGGTTTAATTTGACAGCTCTTGCTCTCCCCTCGTCACAGGCAGCCGTTGTCACACTGAACTAGAAAGTTTGCAGAAATACATTCCTTAAACAGGAAAAAAGTGGAATGGTCATAAACTCCAGTAGAATTGCTACACAGAGATTGTTATTTGGCCTTTAAATATTAAATGGCTAGTTCTAAATAAGCCTGGTGCAGATGGTTTCAGCTACAGGTTTATTGATTAAAATAGCTGCTTTACATCAGCTCCAAGTTTGTTTCTCCTGAGGCTTTTGTCTTCATGAATAATGTACCCATTTGCTGAATTTTTGCTAGAATTCATCTCCTGGAGGCTGGCTGTATATCTCTAGGTTCCTAAGTCTCAGTTGACTAGGCTCAAAATTGTGACAGTCCCTGAACTTCCCTCCTTAGAAATGAATATTCCTTCTTCCACCCATCCAGTGCTGAACAAGTCTAGTGCTTGCACGTTGGAGAGTGCACTTGGAAATAGCTCTGACTGTTTGGCTGTCTGAGAGAGGATACTGAAGTCTGCCTTGGCTATACTGAGGATTAGATTTTTGCAGCAATTCATCCAAACCCTGTAAGAGTGAATGGAAAAATTCCAGTGAGCTTTGTATCAGGCTGTGAACTTGAAGGCCTGTCACAGTTTTATGTGGACAGGTCTCATGCCTTCAGTATTGTAAGTATTCCAATTTGCTGGATGCATCTAGTGCATGTATGATCAGGCTTTTTTTACACTATTTCTATGGCTTTTTTTTCTGCATTTCTAAATGTGTGCACCTTGATTTCTGGAAGATGCTTGTGGATTTTATGTTATGCCCAAAGGATATTGCTTTACTTGCCTAAGGGGTGGTAGAACAGACATTGCACAGCTTCCCCTTGCAAGCTGAGGGCTATGAACAACATGGAAAGCAAACAGAGGTGATAAGACCTTTCTTGATAACACACTTCTCCTCCTCCTCCCTTCTGATCCTCTTCCCTATCACAGAAATATTTATCTTTCCTTTAACTATCTGCTACAACAATAGCTGTAAAACCAGAACAGGAGGAAAGTCAGATTAAAGCCTTTAGTGAAAACATGTGACATCAGGCTCCCCTTCTCATTTATGCATGGGAAAATAAATATCATTGTTGGTAGAAGAGATAATTGAATCTCATGACTCTGGTAATGTAGCCAGTCACAGACAATCTGGCATGCCTTTACTCTCTTGGGGAGATGGTGACCCTTTCTTTCTACAAGTTAATTTTACACCAAGATAAAACCAGAAGAAAAACCCAGTTGATGTGTGTGTGTATATATATATGTGTATATATATAAAGAAAACAGTTATTCCATTCTGAAATGGAATTCCATTCACAGGATATTGCAGTGCCTGAATCTTTTCCTGAAGATTTTTTCTGTTTTGTTTAACCAAATGAAAATCTCTTCAAGATGTCATTTGGCAAAGTGTTTTGACCCAGGTGAGACCACAGATCTTGACAGTATATTAGTTTTCCTGAAGTGTCTCTGACTTGTCCCTAATTTTTTTTAAGGCATGGAGGCTGTGAAGATGATAACTTGCTTCTTTATGACAGTAAAACACATAGCAAAGATTATACTGGGAGAGTAGGTGACAGGCACTGACAGATGGTTCCTGTGTGGATGTTAGCAGATGAGAATCCTCCCTTCTTGGGACACCTGTCTGGTGACCAGTGCTGCCACAGCATCTCTCTCTCACTTCTTACAGACCTGAGAGAAAGATGTGTGGCCGGAAATATGAGCATCTACTGGATTCTTTTTTCCTGTCAGGAGAGCCCCCTGTGGCTGTGGAGTGAGTGTATGTGGTTGAGAGCAGGTCATTAGGCTTTCTCTCTTTCCTCCCTTGGAGCCTGTCATAAGCACGGGGTGGACGAGTCAGTGCACAAAATGCCCAACACTATTTAGGGTGGAGGTTTCCGCCGTCTCCCTTCCATCATAGCTACGAACAAGGCTCCCCTTGGTGTAGTTAGGACAGGACTTGAGCACTCTGGAAAGCCTCCTCCTTGCTAAATTGTACAGCCTGGAATTGTAGGAGGATGCTGAAAGTCCTCTCCACTCTTTGCCAAAATACTTCATGTCAATAGTGGAGCAAAGGAAGCCCAGTTTATTGTGGCTGATCCTTTGGTATCTCCAACAGCGGAAGCTCTCATTGAGACTATTCCTGTAGCTGGGATATTCAAAACTTTTCTTTGTGGCTTTGCTGCTACATCAGAAAAGTTGAGTTTATGCTATTGTTTTTCCTTGTGAAAGCAGGAATTGACTCTCTAACCCCTCTGTTAACAACGCATGAAATGAGCCAACAAGCTCAGAGTTTATCAGGGTGAGACAGAGAGGTGCATATGTACACACCAAGATACTGATATAAACCTGATGAAACTGATATAAATAAGGTTATATAAACCTTATTTTCTCAGGATACCAGGCTACACAGTTACTCGATGGATTCTTTCAAATAAAAACACTGATAGTAGCATCAGTAGTAATGTTAAATTTCTTACAGGGACTGTATGCAAGGCATGCAACAAAGCAACAAGGGAGTAATATTTTGGAAAAGATATATTGATTTTAGGTGCACAAAATATGCATAAACATATTGGTCATCCTTCCTTTCAATCAATGTTTTAATTGAGAAGGCATTGGTATTGTAATAGTGTCTCTTCTGTTGCTGATGCTTTAAGAAGCTAATGACATCTGTTACACCAAGCATAAAGAAAAGCCAAATTATAGGATAGTCTGTAATGTTTATTTTATTGTTTCAAATAAAGAACTGAAAGGTGATGAAACTGGGCAATTAAGAAACAAAACAAAGGAATAAATTCTGCTGATGCAGTGGAACACTGCATTAGTAATGGGTGGGGAGTCAGGACATGCGAGCTAAGGAACCTGGCATGACTCCTGCAGGTAAAAATATTTTCAAGTATCTAAAAATTTGCATCTCTTGATATGACCCATTCTGCACTGTTTAACCTCATAGGAGATGCAGTGTGTTGAGTTTTGATCTTCAGAAGGGTTTCTGCTAGGAGTAAAAGACAGTTCTAGTGTTGCCTGCTAAATCCTCTGGGTTACCTGCATTCCTCTGTATTTCCACATACATGGCTGAAGGGTGAGGGCAGAGCTGGCCTGGCTGGCAGCAGAGCAGGATACATGCTTAGGATGTTCAGCAGCAATCAGAGCCTTTAATGGGAGTAGAGGATTAATTAATTCTGATCCATACAGACACGTTGGCTTCTTGTGCAGTCAGAATCCTAATTAGGCAATCAAATTTTTTCCTTTCACAGTGACCATTGCTCCAGCTGTGCTCTAACTCTTTCCTCTCTTTATTTGCAAATCTCTCTTTTTTACAGTGAAAAAAATCACATACTTTGGCAGGAAAGCTTCCTTCTTTTCTTTTAGTTTTTCCTGTTTGCATCTACATATTTGCATATCTGCTTCTGATGTTCTATAATCCCTTAACCTTCATTTTCAAACCCTTGTTATGAAATGAGATCACGGCTCCTTCCTCAGCTCCTTTTTTCCTCTAACCCAGGGTTCCTTCCCTTCTTTCACCCCCTCCCAGCCCTCAGACCCTGCTGACTCAGTTAAATATACATGTGCTCTTTTCCCCTTTGTTCCTTCTTTTCCCTTCACCCCTCTGCGGCTGCTTTTCTTATGTTGGCTTTGATCTGTTTGCTGGCAACACTAACATTTTAAAATTTTTTCTAATTTGTTATTTTTGTAAATTGTTGTGAAATTAAATATCTTGGAAAGGAAACATGGGTTGCCCCATTCACTGCAGGGACAAACTCATTGTTACTTGGGTGGGAAGGCTGTGTATGCAGTTGAACTCTGTGCTGGGGAAGTGCTGCAGAATGATCCAGTCCACTGGCCTGTGTGCTGTCAGTCTGGTCTAAATAATGAAGGTACATCCCAGATTCAGCTGTGGAGTTAGCCTTGGTTTTGCTAAGCCACGCTAGTGCAGCAAAGGGAAAAATGGAGGGCCAGTACTTAAGTCTCTTTATGTTCCTTTGTTCTGGGTGGTGACCAAAACCATGAGGAGTGTGATCCTTAGTGACAGGAACTGTGACACAAATCCCTGGAATTCACTGGGGTTCTTTTCCTTATCAGCAGGGACACTGGGAGGTCACCTGTGTTTTATAGCCCTTCACTCTCTTGGGGTATGGTCAGAGTCCTAATCCACTGGTTGGGGTATCTTATAACTCTTGGGTTGCTGCTGGTTTGTTGCCTTTTTCTGTTCCTACATCTGTCCAGGCTTTGTTGTTTTTTTTTTTTTTGGTTTTTTTTTTGATCTGCTGTATTACTTCTATGAAGATGGCGTGAGTTGTTATTCATTATGAGTGCTGTTTTATGCTAACCACTATATTGACTTATGGCAAACAAAATGGCCCCTGTAATGACTGCGAGTTCCTGCCAAGATGTAATTTCCTTGACCACCCCTAGTTGTGAGGTTTTCTCCTGGCAGAGACAGTAGCAGATGAGTTTCTGCCAAGTACCTACAGACAGTCTTTGCTTCAAACCTCAGGGACATGGCTCCATATGGTCACTCTGGCCTGCAGAATCTGCTGCTAGATGGCCTGTTCAGCTCTATTTCTTCTTCCTCTTTTTTTTTTTTT
>VYXC01003310.1:723452-778492 GCA_013397175.1 Platysteira castanea
TTTTTTGGCCAGATGCCTTTCAGTCCTCTCTTCTAGGGAATAAAGAATAAAAACTTCAAATTACTCCATATCTCATTCCCCACACTGAGACTGAACTTTATTTGTGACCTTTTTTTTACCAAAGATTGACTGGATTTTGTTTTATTCCAGGTCACCGGTTTCTTCAGAAGATCAAGGTAAGATCTGTTTTATAGATACTAACAACGTATTAAAAATGAGGCCAAAGACTAGCGAGTAAGCTCTGTTTTAACACCGTTGTGATGGAGAAAAATGTTTTTATAAAAATGAAACTTTGATGTTGATGAAACTTTGTTCACCCCCAGACATTAAGTGCTTGATCATTTAATTAGTTTAACTGGGACTGACAAGTTATTGAGTTATTTGTAAAATGAGTCTTGCTTAATCAAATGGAACTACTGCAAAAGTTTACAGTTTATTCATCCAACTGTACAGAGCTTCACCTGTGGAAAATTCTGTGCGGCTTAAAGGATGATTCATGTGTTTTGTAAAGATGAGCACATCTTTCACGACTCTCATAGGACAGAATCTTTATTTCTGAGAGGAGAGTGTATCGTGCCTTAAGAGCTTAAACACACATTATCTTGGGTTACCAGTAAAGTCAGTTTGGTAGGACGGTACGGAATCCAGTGCAGCTAGGCTCTTCTACGTGGAAAAATCTCATGTCTTGAGTAGCAGGAGTTGCAGGTTATGCCAATATGCTTGCTGTGAAGGAGACTTGAAGGATCTGATCTTTCCCTATGGACTAAAGAGGGAGCTTGTGGTGACCAGCTTAATAACATGGCAAACTTAAGTCCATCTACAGTACATCAATATATGGCTGCATTGGTACTGAAATCCAGAGACATACTGTGAAGGGGTGGTAATTGCACTGCCAGAGTTGCATAAGGAATGAGGAACCAAAAAAAAGGGAGACTGACTGAGAGGAGAAAGTCCATCATGTGGCTCTGAACTGGGAATACTATTTTGGTCCAAAAAAAGAAATATCTATTTTCTTCTGGCACCCAATTTGTATGCAGTCACACAGTCAGCAAATTTTCTGGCCAATGCCAGAAGTATTACTCAAGAAAGGTCCAGATGGGAATAGTGAGGACCATTGAAAATGGAGGTGTAAGTAGGTCTGAGCCTGGAAGCGTGTCACGGAACTATGTTCACTTGGAGTGTGGAGTGAGGAGTTAGGTATCAACCTACACTGTCTTTGGCTCCAGGCAAGAGCTTTTTAGTCCAGTATAGTGGATATCAAATGTATTGTCATCAATAAATTCTCTTCCATCTCCTTGATGAGTCCTTTCTCAGTAAAGAGAGTTGTAAAGAAAGCCGTAAAAATGGACAAACATGCAGGACCAGAGATATTTCTGGCCCATCTAGTCCATTCCTAGTGTCTGGTAGCAGCGGATCCCATGACAAATAAAAGTATGAGACTGGCAGAAGTATACAGGTTTAATTTCCTGGTGTACCCTATTAGATTTTTATGATTTACATCTCATTGATTTTGTGAACCAGATGGAGTTTTCCTGTTTAATAGTTCCTCTGCTTTTTACCATGACCACAGCTTCTAATACGCAGTACAGGACACTTGTGAGAAGTTAACAGTGTACCTCATGTTTCCAGCTCTCAGAAGAGATTTGAAATCATTATGGTCTAATATACTATTTCAGGACCTGGATTCAAGCTGCATCTCAGTGCATAAACTTGTTAGGGATAGGCTGCTCTTGCTTTTTCATTTCCCTTGCGTTTATTCTATTGCTTCATCTTTATCTATTAATGGAGCGACAGACGGTGTGTACACATTTCCTTGTGTATCTTTAAAGGTTAGTATTTCATGCTGTCAGAATGCTTTCCTTCTTTCCACTATTTTTATACTATTCTAGTTTTTCACAAAACCTTCCTGCTTGCGATCTACCATCTGCTACCATGGTTTGGCTTTTCAGGTTTGATCAACACTTCTGAATAGCCTTCCTTGCCTCTCTTCCCTTTCTCTCACAACCAGCCTCTTCAGAAATGCAGAGTGAAAGGCCTTGACCAATTAGTGACATGATAGTGCCAGTTATTCGAAGTTTGTTACCATGGAGTATCTAACTAGGTTTGTCATCCATGTAAATATGTAGGAGCTTCTCTCAAGCACAAAAGATTTCCCATTCCCCAGTGACTTTTCAGGAAGAGAGGTCCAATACTTGGATTTCCTCTATCCCACTATGCCAGCTACAGTCCATGGTAAGTGGGCACAGTACTAAAAAGAAAATGTGATAAAAGTGCTGCAGCATAAGCTCTTTAGAGCCTGGAAGGTTCTCAGTCCACTGAGACTGCATGTGTGGAGGCATCTCAAATTAGCCTTAGATCTCAAATCCCTTATCTAAACAGAAAAGAGAGGCTCCATGAGAGAGCTGAATACTTATCTCTGAACTGCTTTTTATAGTGTTTATGCAGATGTCTCCTGGCATATTGTTCTTGGAGCATGTATCTTGGAATCAGTTTTGAGACTTATATGTTCATTAACAGTCAGTACTCAACTGTGTACCTCTTCAGTATGTTAAACACTCATTTTTTTAATAAGGCAATAATGCTTTGGGCTACACAGTGAGGAAAGATCCAACTGCAGAATACTGTACCTTCACTGTACCTACATTCTGTCCTGTATTACAGCTGCTCTTCTCTATTATGGACACCATTCTAGTGCTGATTTTCTGTGATGTGGTATGTTGACCATAACTGAGAAAAGGTTCTTTCTCTGTTGTGTTGGATCTTTTGTTATAACCTCCCACTTGATACCTGATCTTTGTTTTGTCTGCATCAATATTCAGTCATCACTTTTTCTTCTACTGTTCCTCTGTGGGTTTTTTAAATCATCCTCTTCTTGCTTTTTAAATGACTCTTTCCCATTGACCACAAGGTTGCATTCTGCATAGATTTTCACATTGTGCTCCTCACCTTGGTTTCTGAATGTCTTGCTTCTCCTCCAGTGTAGACTGACTGCTTCAAGCACTAGTCGCAAACAGTAGTTGTAGCATCTGTAGTGTTCTAACAGACTTGCACCAGAATTAGCATCTAATGTGAGTGGCACTTCCATTAATCCCTGACAAGACAATGCATTATGCTGTCTTGACAAGTGGGTGAAGATAAAGCACCATCTGTCTGGGACTGGGCATCTATTGAACAATTGTAACTGCACACAATGCTCCTTGTTGTGGACATGTGTTAAAGGCACCTTTATCAGTTACAAAACAGAGCCATTTTAATTGGCATAGAAAGGGAAAGACCACTGCTAGAAAATCCCAGACTTCAAAAGAAAAAATACCTAAAGCCTCTTAGAGATTTAAAAAAGTTTGTGTCGTTGTTCTTGATACAGGTAGTTAGGAAGTAGATAACTAAAGAGTGAAATCCATCTTCTTTTGTTTTTTTCTTTTAACAAGAGGAGTAGACAAAACCCCTAACCCTCAAATGCTCTAGCTGATTGACAAAATGATACAAGCCAAGTAAATCCCAAGGCATACTAGTGACAGGGGAGTGATGGCTCTGAAGAATGACCTGTTCAGTCAGGTAGGCCCTGGTGCAGTTACCTGCCCTGCAGCCTTGGAAGTCAAGGGTCTTCTTTGGGTGTTGGATGAGACTCAACAATGGGCAAGTGTCAGGCCCACAGAAGAGCTGGTGGATGTCATGAGGGACAGCCAGACAAGTCATCTCTTAGTGAATGGTACCACCTGCTATATTTTCAATATATAAAAAGTCTTGGTCATATGCTCAGGGGGTCTGACACTGTTGGAGGTCATTGCATCCATTGTTTCTGGAACAGGTAGGGTACTGTGATGGGAATGCAGATTTCTAATAGATTGTGTTGCCACTACACAGTTGTTGTCTGGTTGTCATTAGGTGAATGGTTGAGGTTTACCAAACTCTTCATTTACCCAGCATCTTTCAGAGCTGCACTGTACTTTGTGTGCACACTGGGTCATGCCCTGCTCACTCCTATTTACAGCCACCCTGCAGAAATCTGCATTAAATAATCATATATTTAGCTTCATCTGGCCGAAGTTAGGTTCTCTCTAGCATTCTTGGTTTACCCTGTATATTTGAGTTGGTTCTTCATCATGACGTAAGCAGTTGAGGGAAATGGCCTTAAAAAGAGTACAATGAGTTCTATTTACATTTCAAGTATTCTGAAAAAAACCCAGCAAACTCTTGAGGGTTGCTATTAACGGTGTAGGGACATTGGCGTGTTATTCATGTCATGGCAACTTGGAGCTGATGCTGTTCAATACTTGTGTGTCTAACTTCAAACAGAGGAGCCTTGCTTTGATGGATTTACTCAGTTTTAAGTAGCTGTACTAATGCACCTCAAGTAGCAGTCAACCAGAGCTTAATCCTTATGCTTGTGAGTTGCATTCTGATGGGGAAACAAGAGGTTTCAAATATTTATGCCACTGCTCTCTTACTCATTTCTGTATAAAGCAATGAAACTGGGCTTTTTGCCTTGTTTTCTTGGAGGAGATGTGTGTTTTTGTTGTATAAGCATAATTTCTGTGATTTGGGATTTGTGGTTTTGGGGTTTTTTTGTGTGATAGATTCAAAATTCATGAGGGAATAGGGGAAAACTGAGAAATTAAGACAAAAGGGAAATATGTTCAATGGAGCAATTTTGAAGACAGTTAGTTATTATAAAGTAACAATATTATACAAGAGATTAAGATAAAGGATGGATTTTCTGCTTGAAAAGATGAATAACGGCACTCAAAGGTCTTTCAGAATTTTCCAGATGCTGGCTCCATGCCATGGAATCACTCCATGACTTGGAGCCATCCAGCCTGGATATCCTACACCTAAGAGGGATTTGTGTAGAGCCAGGAGTGCATTAGAAGTGAAGTGAGTTTATAATGTGACTTCTAAATTAGTCTCTATTAGAAAAGAAAATTTCCACAGGGATTGCTTGGCATGGGTGCAAACTGGAAGATTTAGGTGGGACGTGTAATTCTGTATCTGGGTATCCCTCTGGAAAGAGAGAGCTGCTACCTGAATTATAAGGAAGGGACTGATCAAGTGTGTGCATGGAAGGCAGCGGTGGCTCCATCCCATACAGGAAAACTCTGCTATGCAGTATCTGCTCCTGCCTTGGAGGCAGAATGTCCTGTACACTGCGGTATTTGCTCTGGTGCCGTCTGCTCCATTAAAGAGAGGAAATCTAAACACATGCAAGGAGGGAGATGGTTGCAGGAGTCCCAGAAAATAGCACAAGAAGCAATAACCAGAACCTCCAGTAGATGGGATTTCCTGCTGCACATGGTGGCCCGTGGGAATGCAAACTTCACCCTCTCAGCCTGCTTTCTTCTTTCTGGAGCCACTCTCCACTAATCTTGATAGTCATAGTCTGCAGAGGGATGTTCTCTAGAGTTTTGAAGCAATCTGCCATACTGATTAATAGGATGAGCAGGGTTCTGCAGGTGAATCCAAACATCTCAGAGCTGGTAGAATTAAAAAAAATTAAAAAATGAATGGCTATTTTGTATACCAGATGCCTTCAAAAGAGAAAGAGGAGATGCTGTATTCTTCATGGTGATGTTGCAGCTGTTTACCCAGCAACAAATTGAGATGCCTTGGAATGCTTTCTCTGTACAAATTAAAGAGAGTATGGGAGGGGTTGGAGGGAGGCTCCTGACTGCAGGTATTTATTTTGATTAATTAGGCGCTTTAGGAAGAAAGCCCTTCTGGACAGTGTTTTGAAAGTGTCTGTGGCCAGCTGAGCCAATGATGCCTTGGGGATCTGCTCTGGGTTTGTTCATTTCCTTCTCAGCTCAGCAGAGGCTGACCCAGGGTACCCCGGCAAGAGAAAGCATTCTGTGAAAGCACATGTCTAGGGCTCAGGGACTAAACCTTTAAAAGGTGCCTACACCCCACCTCTCATCATATCCAAGCAGCCTAAGGGGCTCAGTAGGCAGCTGAGAAGGAAATGTCTGGCAGATGTGGGCATCTGAATCAGTAATAGGTGAAAACAGAGAAACATTTATTTCAAATGGCCACTGCCATTATCCTTTTCCTCTCTGGAGGAAATACGAGTAAGGAATATGTTGTCTCAATTGGAGCACTTGTTTTCAAGCAGAATCTCTGGGTAACTTTGCAACCTACTTTGCTTCTGGTTTTTTTTCTGATGGAGGTTGCTCATGGTCAGATAAGAGTGGCAATCACTTCACTCACTGAAGAACTTGGCTAGAAAAAGTATTCTTGAACTGAATTTTGGATTATTTAGTCTTTCTGTGAAGCCCTAGATTTCTGAGGAAGAGTTACTTAGATATTGCCAGACAAAGGCACTGCAGCCAATGTTGCAGTGGCAAAAACCTTAAGACAGTGTGCTAAAAGTGCCTGGGATGGGAATGGTCCACAAAGTTGGGGGAGAGGGAGGAACAGGGTGGCACAAGATGCTTCTTTTTTGCTGTCCTGTTTATTTTAAAATTAAAAATAAACCACTGCTTAATTATTTTACCTAGAATTCTCTTTCTACCAAGGTGGTGCCACTCCATTGATAAAATTACTGCATTAGCCAGCCAAAGTCTTGCATACCTTGTGTTCTCACTTATCAGAGACATTTTCTTCCACTGCATCACTCCTGAGAATGACATTAATTGTTGTCTTGCTTAAAAATAAAAATGGTGGAAGGGAAAAGAAAGGCAAAAAAGTGATGATGTGAGCCAGATGGTGCTTAGTTTATCTGGGACTGTTCTTTGGGGTTCTGAACTACTTACAAAGGAAGCACTTTTTTTTTTTTNTTTTTTCTCCAGTCCTTTCCTCTTATAAGTCTGAGTTAAGTGATCTTGTAGCAAAAGTTCAATATTAGGGTCTGAATACTTCCACTCCTAACTATCAACTGCACTCTCAGCTCTGCACTAGTGCCACATAAACAATTCAGGTTGGACTCTAATTGGCATCAAAGTAGCTTTAAACTAGTCTGAGTGAAAATGGGGCTTTAAAGGCAGCTTGAGTGTAATTTACATCTGCTTGAAAGCCTCTTTATCCTTCCAGAGCTGTGTGAAGGGTCTTCTGTGTAAGTGAGAATTTAGCCTTTCTTTCCCTTCAGTAAGCATGTGTGGCTATTTTTACATTTTTTCCCCCTCCTTCTCTCCTACCAGTGTTTTGGTGCTGTTGTTTGAATTTAAAATTCTTAAAAGTTAAACGTTCATAATGCATATTTATAGCCACCTGAGTATGACTGATTTTTTTACATGTTAAAATTTTTCTTATTCACAAGTTAGGCAAACAGGTGCAATCAAAATTGTGTCAGTTCTCTAAATCTGTATGGGATGCAGTGCTTTTGTAACTAAAGGAAAACCCTCAAATATTTAGAAGGGTTTTCTACCTCTTTGTGGAATCCTAGAAATAGATGTTATTGAGGCATGACTTACTCTGGGGGCCAGGAGGCTTCAAAAGTGTAACTCTCAAACCACAAGAGAATGTGCTTTTGCACATTTTCCTGTATAGATGAAATAGCTCAAGATACCGTGTGAAGGCCTTCGTAGTATCCCTCTTGTTGAGCAGTCATCAGATGTGTGTGTCTGGCTGCTGCTCAGCTGATGTGCTTCTGAGCTCTTGGTTGCAGCAGGTTGCTGCCCTGTCAGTTTTCTTGGTCTCCTGGGAGCATTTTGAGCTCTTGGGCTCTTTGTTCAGTTGTCTTTCCTGGAAATAGTGCCTCCCAGCAGAGCTGCTGTGAGCTGCCTAGACTGGTGCCACTGCCTTCAGGTTCCATAAGAAGCCCAAGACTTTTGCAAATCTGAAAAACTTGTGGAGAACCCTTGTTTAACACCTGTTTCTTTAGGGCAGTGGCAGCAAACAGGTACATTTTGGAAAAAAAAAAAATAAAAATCATTGAGTCTTTGCTTTATTTAGCACAAGAGATGCTATGATCTAGGCAGGAAACCTCTAAACTGCATGTATCTTTTGTTATATTTCTGTCATGGTTCTTATGCAGTCTTTCGGCTGAGGTAGAACTCCTCTAGCAAGTTCAGGAACCTCTTTCCATTCCCATACAGCTGCTTCAGATGTAGGCCACCAGATGCTTTCTTATGGTTGATTTTAGATTAGAAAGATGTGACACATAGGGATAGAGTTCCTAAAATGGCTAATGAGAGACTTTTGCTTCTTTAGAAGTTATAATTACATTTACAAGTTCTGGCCTTTTCAGGCTTACAGGCAATCAACTTCCTCATCAAAATGCCCCTTCTTTAGTTATAATGCAGCCTCTTCCTGAGCACCAAAACCTGAGGCTGATTCTCACGGTCTGTTAGCCACCTTTTTGCCGAAGATGTTTCATTTTGACTGCTCAGCACCAAACTTTAAAAACGGTGCAAAAATATTTTTCTGTCAGATTCCTCATCAGTACATGGGCTGTGTTTGCAGGATGTTCTAATGAAAATGGACATTTTGTTCAGCCTGAAGAAAAGACCAAGGCACCAGGGTGACCTTATTACGACATTTCAACACTTGGAGAGGGCTTATAAAACAAGTGGGGATGGATGTTTTAGGAGGGTCTGTTGGCTAGGACAAGGGGTAATGACTTTAAACTAAAAGAGGGTTGATATCAGAAATATGTTTTTTTCAGTGAGGGTGGTAAAACAGTGACACAGGTTGCCCAGAGAAGTGGGGAGGCCCCATCCATGGATACATTTAAGGTCAGGTTGGATAGGGCTCTGAGCACCCTGATCTAGTTGAAAATGTCCCTGCTCATTGCAGGGTGGTTGAACTAGATGTCCTTAAAGGTCTCTTCCAAATTGAACAATTCTATGATTCTGTGATTTTTCTTATTTTGTGAACACAACTTACTCTATGCACAAGTACAAGGAAAAAGTCATTCCTAAAGGTTTGTGATAGGACCAAATGCTTGTGTCCTTTTCTTGGCTTAAGGGAGGGTACTGTAAACATAATAAGCTCCAAAGAGTGTGAGTGTCCCATAATAGGGGCTTGGTGCAGCTTTTTGCCCAAGCAGTTAGCTTATATTTAGGGAACTTTGTCTCATTCTATCAGGAGGAAAATTTGGTTCTAACAGTCAGACAATTGTTTGATATAAAGTACTTTTTCAGTGAATACAGAAGAAGTGATTTAACCATTTATTTCTGGATTTTTTTTTCTTTGCTGGCATCTAGAAAACCCCTTAACCTGCAAGGCTTAATTTCTGATTAATTTTTTCATGGTCTTCAGTAGTGGCTTCCACTTGCAGGTGCATAAAATACATGAAGAAAAATTTAATTGCTCCTTTCACTCAGCTTATCTTCAAAGAAAAATATTTAAGCATCATCAGCTTTGGTGAGACTCAAGATTGTCTGTAGATCAAAGACCTGTGAGCTCACAGTCATTCCAACAAAGCATTATTAATTTTGTAATTTAATTTCTCAGTTATGTAGACAGTTTGGTGTTTGTATGTTATAGGTGGTTTGGGTTCTTATCTGTAACTTTAAAAGCAGATAAAGTGTTGGAAAGAGGTAAAGCGTTTGTAAAAACTCAAGTGCAGAGATTTGCAACTTCTCTTCATGGATTCCTAAAATTGTTCTATGGGACTGGCAGGCCCTTCAGAAATACCAAGTGAATTCACTGCTCTGTATCTTAGCTGCCTGTTTCCCATAGTCCTCTCAGAAGGGAAGTAATCCACAAACGAAATCCCTGTGGTACCCCCCACCCCTTGTATCTGCAGGTCAAGGCTGAAGATCATGGCTAGAGTAGAAAAAAGTCAGTTCTCTACATTTCTGGGTAAGTTATATTACTGTCAGTTTGTCATAAAGCTTTTATGAGCAAATTGTTGTTTATAGAGAAAAGAGTGTATTTCTGAGTGATAACCTATATGGACGCCAGTCATTTGAGAGCATAGCTTTCTGAGTGATTGAAATAGAAGTTATTATTGATTTCTGTAAAACTAGTGAAAAATAAACCCCGAGGGCTTCTTTTATTATCTCTTCTGTAATGCTGATCTTTAACAGCTCAGACGACTCCAACTGTGTAAAAGCACTCTTCTAATCAGGGTCAGCTTTTAACTTCTCAATGTGTAAAGCAGTAATTACTTTAAATTTCTGACTCTATGAATTACACAAGGTCTAAAACAGCAATAAAGGGTTGGAAATGTTCTGGAAGCTAATGATAGTCCAAGTTCAGTTTAATAACTCTCAAAAATCTGATGAAGTCACCTTCTCCTATAGTTTCTTCTTCATTATCAGCTCTACAAGGTTTGAACGAGGCAGTATTTTATGAGGTATTCCTTAAGAGTTCCCCTGAGCACTCCAGTAGGAGACGGTGGTGAGCACTGTGACTCAAATTCTGGGGGCCCCACACTAAAGCTCTTATATTTTTTATTAGCTGCCTCCAACAAGTAAGAAGCATACAGCACTGAAATACTGATGGCATATCAACTCCAAATGCTAAATCAGTGCATTAGATGTGTCTTAGAAAGGGCTGGACGGATGCAGGCATTGTCTGTTAAATGAGGCTTCCACAAGGAGCTGATAACTTCAGATTATCAACTGTCTTACTGTGCCGTTTGAAAGAGCCAAAGGTTTTATGAGCCCTAATTCTGCTTGAGATCAGAGAATCACAGAATGGTTTGGGTTGGAAGAAACCTTAAAGAACACGTAGTTCCAACTCCATGGGCAGGGATGGCACACCCACTAGATCAGGTTGGTCAAAGCACCTTCCTTCAACCAGGTCTTGAGTTATGGTAGCAGAATTCTGCCATGATTTCCCATGTGCTTAAATATTGTCATACTCTGATTAGATGCATTGATACGCTGGTATTTTTCAGCTCGTGGTAGGATGCATTGTTGCAAATAATACTCTGCTCTCATTTCATTCATAGGTCTATAACTTCCTGCATTTTAATCATGAATGTGACAACGCCTTGGTGTAGTACTTATACTTTATAACGTTGTTTTAAGTAATTCTGATCCCTTCAGTCACAATTTTTACACCTTCACTGAAGAATTGCTTGTAAATGTCAAAAACTTCAAAATTGCTGTACATTTTTGTCAGCATTCCCTGTGGCTTAGTTGGTACAGAAGTAGTGGGTTCAAATATGGCATTGAAAGGGTCAGATCAGGTGTGAAATCTGACTAATAAAATCTGTAAGATATTTATGGTTTATGAATAACTTTTACTCATGTAAAAAGACGTGTTACTCCTGTACTGCTGACACTAGCAGGCTGTAGAACTACCCTGCTCTTTGAGATTCTTTCCAGTGCAAACCATCTCCTCTTACTGACTCACTAATGACTATTCAACTAACTTACTAAATGTCTTCCATGTCAACTTACTTTAAGCAAAGAACCTTGTGATCCTGAGATGTTACTTACAAGGATTTATAAGAATTTTTTTCTTCATGTTCTTTCTGAAAGTGTTTTAGCAGCAAAGTTTCTGGTGTGATAGTAACCTGGCGATGAGCCCTGCGCCTGTCCTTGGTGTTAAGCTGATCAGCAGCTTTGGGATTAGGAGAAAATTTTTCTGCAGGGCATACAGGAAAAGGGTAGTCGTTTGAGGTTTTCCCTTGCTTGTGATACTTCTGAGAAGTTTCATGGCTTTTGAAGTGAGCGACGTGATGGTTATGACTTCTGATGCTCTCCTGCTCTGTTCTTCTGATGTGCTGCAGTCAATTGTTAGCCCTTACATTTAGGAGACATTCTCATTCTGCACCTGTATGGTACATGAAGAACTAAAATTTCCAAGACCACGAGCATTGCCTGGTGCTAGGAGTATCACACCTCGGAAAACCTTAAAAGAAGACCTCCAATTTTGCCCTTGTTTGGCTGTCATTCCTGGAGGTGATCAGACACGTCCCCTGGAATCATGCTATTCTGAAGGATCCCCTCTCTGACTTAGTTTGACTCTTAATTTAGGTGCTGCAAGTTGGATGTAATTTTCTCTAGAGCTCCTTTAGTCTGTGGAGCACAACATGAACCATTGCAGGGCAAATCAGGTTATTTTCTGTGGAGAGTTATTTTCTCTTTTAACTGTCCAAGCAACCCTGTGAGACCTCTCTTGCATCTTTGCAGCCTCTGAAGTTACTGGATGTGAATACTTCACTCCTTCTTTATCTGATACTCAGTGTTTAATGACTGATTTTGCAGCACCGTTTTAATGGTGCTGGCTTCACATGCAGAGCCAGAGAGCAATTGTTATTTCATAAGTTAATTTTGTCTGGGAAACAAAAATTATTGTTGTACCTCAGTGACGTTAACATATATTTTTAGACTATGAAATAAAAATAGCTATTTCCAATGGAAGCAATGGACACTAACATAGAAATGGGATGAGTGGTATATGCCCTAGGAAAAGTATTGTTTTCTGCATGAGTGTGTATTTGTAGCTGTTTATCCTGTATCTCAAGTTGCATTAGCTTGCAGCATTACCACAATTCAATTAGCAGCCTTTTCAACATGGCTTTTTTTCTATTGGTGCATTATCCACTTGTATCTGCTCAATAATAATTTATAAGTCAGGTATGCCTTTGAGGGCATTTGTTTTGGAGTGGGTGTTTTTTTTGGTGTTTGTTTTAGTAATAATTTTTTTAGTACTAATTTTTTTTGCTGGTGGGCCTGGGTGGGGTTTTTGGTTGTTTTTTGTCGGGTTTTTTTTGTTGTTGTTGTTGGGTTTTTTTTGGTTGGTTGGTTGTTTTTTTGGTTTTTTTTTTTTTTTAATGAAGATTCTTTTCTAAGTTGGGTAGTTAGAGTCTCATCACCTCATCTCAAAATCCACCCAGTGGAAACCAGAAGTTGCTAGTCCCTTGAAGCTGTTCCACAGATCGCCTTCATTTGTGGCTGTCCATATCCTACCGGGTAGCTGGTTCTGTCAAGGTCCATCAGCCTGGGCAGGGACTGACCCATTTGCAGGCAGTTTTGGCTGAGAGGTCAGTGATGGAGCAGGGACTCTCTGCAGGGATGTAACAGTGGAGAGGGTCGAGCTTTGTTTAGGAGGCAGCCTGGGTACCAAGTGCTTCCTCAAAAGAGGGACAGAGCACTCCAGTCACCAGTTTTGCCAAGCTGTCACCTTACATCAGCAATACAGCTACTTGCTAAATAAATATAAAAGGTAGTAAACCACTTTTATTAGTAATGAGAAATGCTTTTCTTAGGAGAAATTGAGAAAATAAGGACTTGATTATAACATTAATTAAATCAAGTAAATTTTGAGATATCTTTAAGACTTGAATGTATATTATATATGATAAAACAAAGGCATAGTTCATTTTATGTATTACACCAGCTGTGCAGTGTTGCTTAGGAGAAATAAAACAATTCTCACTTTAATATTTCTAACTTTAAGCTAGCCTGGCTTGCATGTTAACAGAATTTTTCTCCATCTTCTCAGTCTGCTCTCTCTTGTCAATGCCATCTGCTTGCTTGCTTCACCACCTCTTTAACAACCAGGTGATTTTTGCCATCTTCACCCTCCTCCTCAATATGCCCAGCCGTCCCATTTGGGTTTATGGGGTTAGTGTGCTAAGCAGTATTCATACATTTATGTAAACATGTTCTTGATTCTAAAGAACCTTTCTCCATTTCTAGCTCAATAGCTTCTAAATCTTCCTGCATCGGGGCATACAGCTCTGAATTATTTTACTGTAGTCTAATCTCTTGTTATGCCAGCTGGTTTTGTTGATCTGTAATGTATTCATTTATCCAATAGGTTCTACTCTAGCAAAACACTTAATTTTAAGAGTGCAGGTAAACTTGGTGTGAAAAGAATGTAATTAGCTCAAAGCTAAGCACTTGCCTAAATGCTTTGCTGGATTTGAGGCTTAGGAAAGAGATGAAAAGATTGGTCTAATTATGCTGAATTTGTTTTAGAGCTGCTTTATCCTAATAGCCTTATCACCAGACCAGCTTCTGGTTATGGATATTCAGCATAGATTTTTTCACATCTTGTCAGGCTTTTCATAAAATCATAGCTCTCTCTCCTCGTTTTTTTTGAGCTGTAATCTTAAGCGTGGCTTGCATAAGAAAAAGGTATCACTGCCTCTTAGGAAAGTGACTTCAAGGAAGCCATGTCTTAAAAAATTGGATGTAGAAGGCAAAGAAAAACTCATGTCACCAGTTCATTTGATTTTTACGTGTGAGGAGTGCAAAATATTTATACAAGTCCAGACTGCAGTAGCCTAAAGAATAAAGGTGTCAGTGAGACCAGATTGACAAAAAAAATAGAGGGAAATAGATAAAGCAAATTACATGAGTTAAATTCTGCTCTGCTATTAATTTGGGCTGAGCAATTGTTAGAACCACTGTGGAAAAAAAAGAAGGATGTAAACCACTGAAAATAAAAACTGAAGATTTTTCTAGCTCTTACCTGCTGGTGTTTGCCCTTTTCCATTCCTAAAATCTGTATGTCCTCTATCTCACAGATGCCAGGGGGATTTTTAGGATTTAGTTTAACTCGTGGTCACTGAAAACCTACCCTACTCTTTAAGTTTCAAGAATTGCTGCTACTGCTTCCTGAAGACAGGACTTAGCTGGGCTGGGGTTTTGCTTTTCCCACTGCTGTGTGGCCAGGGCATGAGGCATTACTGAGACCAGAAAGCCACATAGCCCCAGGTGTTTTTAAAGAAAGGGACATTTGTTGAGCTGCCTTTGAACATCCTTCCTCCTCTGCAGTGTTTGGCTTGGATGTCTTGTCATTTCTGAAGGTGTAACAGACTCATCATGGAATTCCCACTGTGCAGTTTCCTGTGTGTTATTTTTCAGAGGCAAGGCTATACTGTGATTCTCTTTCCCGTCTTATGTGAACTTTTCGCATCTTTATCAAGGATGGCACTTGAGTAAATGCTTAATTTGATTGCACTGCCTAGATGCAAAGGCAGAAATGGGCTTAGATGCTCTTGAAAAAGTATGAGTTGAGGCAGATGCTTAATGCTTTCTAAGATGCAAACCACGTAAGTGCTTTCTCAGAAAGGTTTTTCATCATTGTTTTTACAATATGTACCATGATAGAGAGAAGGAGGAAAAAAGAAGGAGATAGCCACATAGTGGTAGGTTTCAAACAGCTTCTCTGGGTAATAGAGAGTCCCAGGCTTTTGCCTTCCTTCTCTATTTTAACAGGCTCAGGGCAAACAGTAGTGGGTAGTGAGAAGCTCCCAGCTGTTTGCAGCTCTGTCCTGCCTTGTTGTGAGCCCGTGTCCGATTTGTCTCTTTTTCCTTCTATGTCTGTTTAAAATACAAAGGGTGACAAGGTGAGGACTGGCTCTTGCTCTGTGTTTGACCCTGCCTGCCAAACCCAGGGGACTTGCTCCCGGCCGGCATCTCATAATGCTTTTGTAATACAAGTAATTGTTAGGAAATTTCTCTCTTGTCACTTAATCATCTACAGTTTGGGATTCTCAGTGTACTGGGGACTGACTGACCACTTCATCATCAGTATGACAAAATGGAACAGATCTGAAGACACTTTCAGGTTCTCTGTGTAGATAACACTGGTATTTCCAGTGATAGTTCAGGTGCTGGAGATTTGGCACACCTTGTGGACACTTGTTGAGAGGTCTCAGAAGTGTCTGAAGGGAAAATTCAGACAGAAACCTGCAGTTCCAGGACAGCATTGGAAATGATGGCTTGATGGCCGTAGAGCTTTCATCACCGTGGGTTGTCTTCTGCCTTTCCAATACGTGTCAGTGCAGGGTTTGCACTGGTTTTGGTAGGACATGAGAATGCAAGTGGATGGGGGTATGTTGGTCTTAACTTGCACGTGCTGTGAGCTATGTCCTCAGCTGGGAGGCTGTATGCATAATGCTTTCTGCCTGACACCAGTTTTCTTTTTGTCTTTTGCAGCACTTTTACAGGCAGTCATATCTGGTGATCTACTGAAGGTAAGTACAGAGCACTGAGTGCCCACTTATTCACAGTTTTTTGCTGGTCAGATATATTGTAAATTTTATCACACCTCTGCTCAAAACATAAATAGGCTGCTGTAGGGACTGCTGGCAAGTGCCCTTTTACAGCCTTTCCAGGAAACCCTGAATACTAGTGGAACACATCATTCAGGTGAGGTGTGAAATTTGTGTGAATAGGATCTGGTGTTAGACAGCACCTTTTTGCCCAGGATTCAGAGCCCACTGCACAGAGCAATGTGCCAGTTGCTAACAGGGAAATTACTGTACTGGCAGTGTTGAACAGCAGGGTAGTTCTGACACAGCCTTACACAAGAAGGATATTTTACACCAGGGAGGTTGGTGGCCAAGCCCCCGAGTGCTAGCTTTCTCAAAGCCTACCTAGGCAACCACCAGAGAGGGTAGAAAAAACCTCAGCTGGTTGTTTTATCACCTGATGGATGTCTCAAAACATGAAGTGCCTTGGTATAGCTAGTTTGGGAGGAAAAATTACTCATGCAAAAATTTTTGTGCTCAATGACTAAAGTACCATGTGAGACAGCTATTCAGGCTGCGTGTCTCAGTAGCCAAGTCAGGATCTGAAAACATGCCCTCAAATTTGGATGAGGATTGTGATTAATAATTGCAATTTTATCTGTGAGAAGCCAGCTTGGAGCCATTTGTAAAAATGACAGTGCTGTGAGGCCAACTTTTTTCCTGCAGGTGCCCCTTCAATACCATTGCCTCAGCACTTGTGGCTGCAGCATCTAGGGATCAGTCCTTCAACCAGTCATGGAAATATTGTCCTCTTTCGACCTCTTGAAATCCTTTTTCGTGGGCTAGCTTTGACGGGGAAGCTCCTTGCCCTTCCTCAGATGTATTGCATCATAAATGAGTCCTCACTGTCACAATTCTCTCCTTTTTCTGCAGTGATCTGCACTGCAAATCCCAGCCTCCCTCCCCCAAAGTTTGCAGCACTCCTGAGACCTGGCTGGTTGCTGTTCCCTTCTCATTCTTACCCCACCTACTGCTTCCTCCTCGGCCAGCCCTGAACAGGGGGCACAGTGAGAAGGGAGGTCCGTGACAGTCACCTCACCTCCTTGTAGAATTTTGAGTTGGAATTTTCTGATTTAGTAAGAAAATCTTCAGTTCCTGTGCTAAGGAAAAATTCGAGTCTTCAGTAAAGAAGCCAGAATTTTGTATCAAGTACATATATTTTAATATAACCCAACAGTTTGACCAGATGTGGTTTGCAAGCATTGCTAGCAAACAATAAATCATCACCAGTAGAGTAGCAATGTCTCATTGTTTAGGAAATACAGACTGTTCTCCTTAACCCATATAATTGTCAATACTTCTGGTTTCAGATGTTTTATATTAGGGCCTAAAAGCTGGCTTTAAATTTATGTTTTATTTTATTTTGTTCCAATTTGGTACTAACTTACAATGAGAACCAGTAAAAAATTTACCGACTTTTTTTTTTTTCTGCTCCTCCCATCTTATCCTTCTGTATGTTTTTTTTTCTCTCTCTCTCTCTTTTTTTTCCCCCATCCAGTTCATAGAATGTTGTAAAAAAGGAGCCAATTTGTTAATCCAAGGACCTGATCACTGCTCCTTGTTGCACCATGCTGCCAAGACTGGGAATGGCGAGATTGTGAAATACATCCTGGAGCATGGTGAGTCACAGTGGGCAAATCCACAGGGAGCTGTACTTCAGCCAAGTGTCAGTCAGGCAAAACCACGGCGAGCAGCTGGAAGTGGCCTCCCCTACTCATCTGTGGTCTCCCTCAGTGGAATGTCCACCTGCAGCATGTGTGAGCCGGAGGCTGGGAATGGGGTATCGATGACAGTGATGGCTCCAGAAAAAGTGTGAAAAGAAGAATTAGAATGGCTTTTGAGAAGGATGGTGTTCTCATGTTTGCATCAGTTGGGGGGCTGTGCAGAAGCAGTGTGAAGCTCTAGTTAGAACCTCTGGAACAGCAATCCTCTGAACTGTTTTTCAATTAGAGCATATGTTGTAGAAAGCACCTAATCGCCATTAAAACATTTACAGAGACAAAGAGCCCATACAACCACTGCTATTATTTCAGCATTTAGTAACACACTGGTCAGGAATCCTCTTACTTATTTCTAGATGAATTCACCTAGCTTCCATTCCAACCTTAGAATATTATGTCTGTTAGATTCAAGACCACCCAATAGCAAAAACTTACGATCTCCATTTTGTATTTATAGACTTTGATCATGCCATTGCCCTTTTTTCCTTTTGACTCTTCTTATCTTTGTCGGTAGCAGGGATTGCAGGCTATGCAGCGATTTGTTTGTGTCTGAGGCAGTCACATTTAGGAGTTTCTGCCTGTTGAACCACTGTAACCTTGTTCCCTCACTGCTGGAAAATGGCACAGTAATACAGTCACTGCTCTGCACACAGAGCTGAAGTCACAGTGATCAGCCTCTTTCACTGTAGGAAAAGATTTCTAGTTGTAACTCTTTGACCCCACTTCAAAATATCAATGGCTGTTTTGGCTTCTGCATGTCAAAATCAGCTACATTATTTCAGCAGCAGTGTTAGCACTGCACACAGAGGCTGCCCCTGGCAATTAAAATGAGTGTTAGCTAATGCTCCAAGGTATTGCACAAATTGTGCAGAGAGAAGGAAAAAGCACAACTCATAAGAAAGGCAGAAGTAACAATGCATCTCTTCGAGCCTGACTTCTAAGTTAGGTGTTAACATATAGGTGTCAGGTATTGTAGAGGTGCAAGTTCCTGTACTGCCAACAGCAATTTATGACTTAGTTCACTTGCTCTTGTATGACAGGGGCACTTTCAGTGGCAGATGGAAGTGAGGAGGGCATCCTTAAAACCAGCAGATTTCTGGCACGACTAATTCAAAGGAGATCCTAGTCAAGGTAGTCACTGGAGCCCAGAAAGTGATTCAGGCAACAGTTACCCACGCACTTTATTCATTTAGATAAACAGAAAAAACATCTAATGTCATTTGCCCTTGGATATCCGGGAGATTTGGTTGGGTCTACAAGATAACGCACAAGGCCCAGAGGAGGCCCTACCTGCGCTGACAGCCAAAGCCCAAGCAAGCATCTCCATCATTCCAAACGCATCCCAAGGCCTGCCCATAGGCATGTCAAGTGGCACAAAATATCTGTGTGTGGGCAACTGAACCGTGCCCCAAAAATCTGACTGAGAGGGGCTGATTTGTTCTTTTAGTCCTTTGTGTACAGATACCTACACGTGGATAGGTCGGTGCAGTGGGCCTTATATCCAAACAGTGGCTGGTTTACTCACCAGTTCTAGCAAGCCTTACCAGTGCTAACTCTGCCTCCTATTTAACTGCTCGGGATTATCTCATTAGTCACAGTGCACATATGTGCCACTGAATTCTGTAGACAGGCATAATTTTGCTTTATTTTCTTACTGCCCCTGGTCTCTTTTCAAGCTGCACATGACCTGTGCCAATTCACTGTCATAGATGCTTCTCCAGGATTTTTATTAGACACATATACTTTAACTTAGTCACAGTCTGACCCAGTTACTGCTCCTTTGGTGAAGTTTTAAAGTGAGATAATTTAAACTGGTAAGAATGTAAGCAGGGAATCCATGGGAATTTTTGAACTAAACAGAGAAATGTGGGGGATTACGGACTGTTAGACAAAGACAAATCAGAAGGTTGTGCAAATGTCAGCTCAGTTCCTCTCTCCCTTCTTTATCCCCAAGGATGGCAGGAAGCTTTTGCAGCTTTCCAGGCATATGTGCTCTGGGCTTCTCCAAATGCATTGTTTGTTTAACATTCTCTGGGGATCAGGGAGTGCATGGGACAATGCTCTAATAGAGGCCTCCTCTCTTCTCCCACCAAGCAATTAATGCAACTCATTTCTACCCTGGGCACTTCTCAGCCACAAATGAGCTCTCCTGCTGAATCATCATCATCATAATGTCCTTGTTTTCCTTTGCATTCCATGGCATTTGGCATCTTCTCAGCATTAATTACTGTATACGACCCGATCCAATGCTATTAATATCTAAGGGTTTCCCTGTGTGGAGCTTCTTGTTTCTACCAATATCCACCCATAAAAATTTCATAAAAATGAGTCTTACTTCTGTTCTGGCAATTACCTCTGCCCAGTCACACTTCCTCTGTAGTTTGTCTGCTTCCCATACATGGCTAGAGATAGTCAGTGATAACAGAAGTTCCACTGTAAAATACCCTCAAGCACACACCACAGAAAATCTGTTATTAACCACACAGGGAAAACTCTTCTGAATATCTCTAAAAAACAACAGCAACAAAAGAAGACTAAACTCACTACTCTGGGAACTTTAACTGTCTAGTTTGAAAAACAGTGGGGTGAATCCAACACAATACAGGAGTGGCACCCATAAAACTGGGATTACAAAGGAAGGAAAACGATGTAGTGATGCTAAAGCTGTCCTTTGTGGAGATGGCTTTCTGCAAACATGCAGGGCACATTGATATGAAAGGTTATTTGTGATCAAAATGATTTCAGATGTTAAGGGGAGGAAAATAACCTATCTTAAATTAGAAACAGCAGAGATGAGTCACACAGGGGGACTGCTGTGCAGTACTGCCAGATAATTCGCAGTGGCCCAGCACAAGCCTGGAATAGCAGCTGAAGCACCAATGTAGTAGGTGTCAGGATGACAGCTGCTTGCTGCTGCAGGAAGAGTTGTGCTGACTGCTGCTCCAGCAGAACAGTTCATCTCTACCCCCTGTGCAGGAAGGGCAGATATACAGACCTATTGCTTGTTTGAGAATGCCTGCCTGCTTAAATCAAGAGTCTTTTCCTTTAAGTAGAAGGGTCAGCTTTAAAAACTTGTCTGTAGCTGAGAAATGCTTACCGAGAAACAGGCCAAACTCAGTAGTATCAGGACCACAGCTTTTTAATGCTGCAGTCAGCAACTGCATCACATCCTAATGCATGTACATTGGAGAAGAGTTAACTGTCTACTTGCTTAACACAAGCAGAATTGAGGAAGGCTTAAGAGCCTCTGTTAGATAAAGGGCCTCCTAAATCATCTGTATTTGCTATCAAACTTAGATTGGAGTCTTTATCTGGCAGCTGTGAAAAATTTATAATTTATAAACATTATACAAATAATTCCATTTGCCTTCTCCTTGTCTTGTCTTCTCTAGATATTCAAAAGACAAGCAAGAATTTTGTAGTTCTAGGGTATTTTAATTTTAAACAGAAGAGAGGAAAGATGCTTACAGCTACCTTAGGAGTTTGTGGTGGGAACTTCCGATGTAACAGGTGGTATGTAGGGCATCCTAAACATTTCTGTGTCCTCAAACCTCAATGTCCTTGCTTCACTAGAAAGCATCCTCTGATAAAAAAAATTATGCTTTCACTGATCTTAGCACTGCAAAGTCAAGAGTTAAGAGCCATCAGTGAATCTGGGTTTGCATTCTGACCAGATTCAGAAGTTGCTAAGAAGGCTTTTGGAAAGCAAATTTTGCTGTGACAGAGATTGCACTGGGGACGAAGTTTGAATACTCATCAGAAAGCAACACTGAATGAGAGTGAGTTTGTATGACATCTGTTGGTATGTCTAGATTTGCAGAGTGTTTTAGGGTAGTGGTCACTTGGGAGGGGCCAAGCAGAAAACAGTTTAGTTTTTCTAGAAGGCACAAGGTATAAGATAGTCTATTTTAATTTCAAGTTTACCAAATTTTACAGCAACATGGCTGACAGACAGGTAGAAGGAATGCTCCCATAACCTGACTAGTGTCTATACTACAGTGGAAATTCTGAGCTAAAAGACACTAGCAGAAAAAAAAACCCCACTATTAATTTTCACACCAGGTAAAAAAGAAGAGTGTGGAGTTGGGGAAAGGCTAGAAATAGTTCTGAATTTCCAGGTTACTGTTATTTTAAAAATACTCCCACTTTGAAGGTAAGGATCCATATCCAGGTTTGTCCCCCAGATAACAACCTCAATCAGGTTATTAAACAAAGAGGGTTTTGACAGATAAACATCCAGAAATGTTGATAATATCTGACATTACTGCTTAAATACCCTTCTTCCCTGGTTCTATGAGGGACTTACAGGACATGGGACTGGCAGGGGTTAATATCTGTGGGTCTCCTGTGGGTAGCTGTAACCACATCCATTGGAAAGGGCTATGCTGTGGGCCAAGAGGCCTTTCAAGAATGTGTGGTGCTGTATATTTTGGCAATGCCTCTGAAATATGGTCACTTAAAGTCTTCTTTTTTGTTGTAGTGAGCTCAGTGAAGGAGCAGCTGCTTTTGAGCATCTCCTTCACTTCCCTCCTCCCATTCCCAGCTCAGGCTGCTTTGCCTTCTGAGAAACTGGAGAAGAGCTTTGGTGGAGCAAAAGAGGGCAAAAGGAGAGAAGGAAAAAAGTTAATAATTCTACAGACAGTCTACAGGCGATGTTAAGGAAAGAGAGTGATCTCAGCTGGGCTTCCCCTCAGTGCATCATGCTTTTCAGCTCTTTTCATGCGAATTTCTCCCCCCACCCCGTCCCCCATCCCCATCCTGCCATTCTTCAGCGCCCCAGTCTCTTTTTCCCTTTCTCTCTCTTTTTTTTTTTCCTCCCTCCACCTCTCCACACATTTCTATCTTTTGTTTTTATTTCCCCCCCTGCTGTTTTCCTTGATAGAAATCTCACTCATGCATTTCCCTTCCGGATTTCTATTGGGTTATTTTGTCCTCTTTCTCTCTGTGCCTTGGTCCCCTTTTCTTTCTCTGCCTCTTGTCCCAGAGTAGAACAGCCGCCTCCCCGCTGGGTCAGGATGACAGTGCCGTTAGCTTTCCCAGTGCCAGCCCTTCCCACATCTGTGCAGCTTTTGTCCCCGGGCAGAGGGGGATTTGGAATGGTCGGTTGGCAGCGCCAGGGAGACTGATATAAAAATGAGGTCCAAAGAAGAGGGGAAAGGGAATTAGGAGGAGGGCGTGAGATGGTTTAAGAGAAGCACAAGTGAAAATAAAATAAAGAAGTAAAGGGCACAGCTCAGGCTGTGAGTTGGGACATTCCAGCTTCAGGGATAGGCCAGAGAGAATGAAATTAATCAATCCTGGTGCCATGTTGTGCAACTAATTGTTAACCCCAGTATCTGGCCCTTATGTATGGCTCAGATGGAGTCAGGGCTCTCCCATGAAATGCTGACCTTGGGACAGTGTTGAGGAGAGCACTCTTTGCACTTAGGCGGGATGTCCTTGTCATCTCCTTGGGTCTGTACTCACAGACTGCCCTCACAGTCCTCAGCACCGAGCTCCTCTCTCCTAGCCCTGCTATTCCTTCCTCCTTCAGACCAGTTTTGCTCCACCCTTGGCTTCTCTCCAGACCCACTCTGCCCCAGCTTTCTTCTCCCCCTCAGGTCATATTCTTCTGACTACTCTCCGTTTTACTACTTTTACTTAAATTTTAACACCTTTTTCCGCTTACCTGGGCAAGCACCTCTATGTCCCATAAAGCCAGACCTGTCACCCTGTTCCACCTTGGGAATACAACCTTCCTTGCTCCACCCATGAACAGAAATAACAGGTGGCAGTGTCTTCTCTAACACACTGCAAGCCATTCCTGCTTACCTGTCACTGGGATGTGGCATTGCAGGAAGCTGTGGGGAATCACCTTTATTTTTGAGAGAACACGATTTTCTCCTAGGAAATGTAAAGGACTCCTTTTCTTTGTATGTATTTCTTTAATTGTGTTTTTAGTCTCTCAGGCATTATTTTTTTTTTGTCTCAATGAGAAACTCTGCTTATCACCCTTTATCCTTCTTCATGCTTCTGGGAGCTCAGGGCTAATGACTGATTCTTCTTTTTGATGGGCAGGAGTGAGCACACGACTGCCAAGTGTGGAGATGAGGATGTGTGGTGGTAGAGGCAGGGTGCATTTAGTAATTGGCAGGGGCTACTGAGTTTGGAGAACTGTCATGACAGGTGTGCAGTGGCACACAGTGCCCTGCACTGAGGACTGAGCACCACCCTTTCTCGTGATGACAGAAGATGGAGGGAAGGAGCTGCCTGCAGCTCTGGGAGGCCCTGGGGATACTCTTTGTGTATATTGTAAAAGCAGGGAGGTAAAGACAGGCTGCTCTGATCTGTTTTGACACACAGTCAGAGTGAAAGGAGCGTAGAGAGGTTGTGTGTAGGACTTTGTAAGCAAGTAGTGTGAAATTCCTCAGTTTCAGGTGAGATTTGCTGTAAGCTCTTGAGGACTCTTGAATTTCAAAGTCACAGTGTGCTGAAGAGAAATGTTCATGCACAGGAAGGAAAAGTCTTGTAAAGTTTCCCTGTTCCCTTTGCTTGCTGCCCTATACCATCTAACACTACACTCCAGAGCAGTGGAGAGAAGAATAATATGACAGACTGCAAAGGAAAAGGTGTTTTTTTTTTAAATGCTGTCCAGATCCTAGCCTTTCCATATCACTGTAATTCAGTGATGGAATTTGCTGCTATAAATATCTGCCTGTAGTGAATATCAAGGACAAAAGGACATTAATATAAATGCATTATTTTTTTTCCCACTTAACGAAAATCTTTTCTGTTTTTCTTAATCTTACTTTCCTGATCGTTCCTAACCAGTAGAGTACAGGATTTGCATATCAATATAAAGACCGCTGGGAATATTCCACCCTGATCTACATTTTGTATAACGCTATTAAACGGAGTAGCACAGGGATGTCATTCAGGATGGAATTTGGCTAATTTCAACTTCCTAATGACATTTTCCCTCTAATACCAACAATAGATTTTAACTTGCAATATATCAGGGTTTCCAGTATATCAGCATTTTCAATGTACTGTACTTATGTGAACCACTTAATTGAGCAAGGTGAAGAGTGAGAAAATAAACTCCATGAATATTCATTCCCAGTATAATTTAGAGGCTGCTACTCCCTGTTGCTGACACTCCAGCAGTGACTGTGCATTCAGAATTTTATTAGTGCAAGGGCTCACACAAGCAAATATTACATTGAAGTTTACATATTTGTGCAGGTTGAACTTTCACTTGGCTTCTTTTATATACTTGTACTGGGAATCTTCTCCTGGTAGACATCCGCTTTTAGTCATGCAGACAAATGCGATGTGACATACCTGACTATCTTTTGCAGGTCCATCTGAATTGCTGGACATGACAGACAGTGAAACGTAAGTACAACTTATTCTGTCCTTCACATTATGTGTGTTAGAGTAGCAGACTCCTCTTGGTTTTCAAGGGCAAACTTTTAAATAGGAAAAAGCTTTTAAAATGGCACAGCTCTTCAAAGTTAACAGAACTTCCGCTAAAAACCACACATCCCCTACCTCATATGTGGCTTTCTTGTCTAAACCAAACATTTCTTGGATTTCGCAGAGGACTTCCTCCCTACTGCTTCCCATGCTTCCTTAATCTTTCTAGAGGAATAGATGCCCTGCTTTGTGTTTTGATGTTTCTGGCCTCCATCAGGCCTCCTCCCTGATGTTTCAGGGACCAACCTGAAGAGTAAATTCCAGAAGTCAGGAAATTACTTTTCTTGGTCTACACTTTCTTTCAGCCCCTTCTTCATTTATCCAGGGTGCTCTGCCTTAGTTCTCCAAAGCGACCAGGACCTGTGCAGTTGAAGGTTTCCATCAAATAGTTAAAACATCAATCAACTCTGTTCTTATATTAAAAAAACCCAACCCAAACAACAAAAAAATTACTTTCTTTTCCAATTCCCAACTTTTTTACATCTTGTATAATCAGTTTCACAAAAGTATGTAAGGGAAGCATGAATAATCCTGGAAAATGTGTGTAATGTGAAACAAAAGCAGTCTTTCTCAGAGGGATCAAGCCTACCATTTCTCATCCTACAGTGCCCTCCTCTGCTAACAGAGAAGACCTTTTGCACAAGGTGCATGAGTAAAGTCCAGAGGTGACAGGGACTGGATGGACTGCCTGGTTCTTCTCATCCAGGAGCATAGCACAACCACATAAAGTGTTAGTGGGCATAGCCATGAGGCTGTGAGCAATGAGCTTCCTTTTACAAACGTTCCTCTACCTCTAACCCTTGGAAAGGGAAGGTTCAAGCTGTAACTGGCAGTATGAACTTGTCTTTTGGTCCTCATGGGGAAATGGGATAGTATCCCATTCTGATACTAGTTCTCATGAAGCAAGGGCATATTTATTACAAGGTTTGCCTCCTAATATTTCAACATCTCCTGTCGTGGACGGGGGCTGGAATTCCTTTACGCACTCTGTGTAGGAAGGTGCAAGATTTGTCCTACTACATTTATTTTCTTGTCATTTGTTATTTCACAGGTTATGTAATAGCCCTGCTTGTTGGATATTTGTATTAAGAACTCCTTTTTAACCTACTCAAAGCATACTTTCCTCTTCTTCCTGGGCAAATCTAGATAGATTTCTTTACTCTCAGTACTACAGTCAGTTTCAGAATTCTGTCAGACTTAGCTCCAGTCTAAATGAGAAGCTTCACAACAAATGTGCTCCCACTACACAGTCTTCTCTTCTGAAAACCACGTGTTTAATCTTCCCCAGTAGCTCAGCAGTCCAGTGGTGGAAAACAAACACACAGCTCTTGCTCTCATACATCCAAGAGAGCAGGGTATCAGAACCAGGGCAGCAAGTGCAGTAGTCATAGCTTTGATGGGTAGGACTTTTCTAGGATGACGCCAAGAATGAGGCTGAGGAAAAAAATTGCAGGAGGAAACAAACCCTGTTGCTGTTTTGCCTCCTGTGAAATAAGAAGGTGGCTGGTTTGCCTTTGCAGCAGTTAACAGAGCTGATGGTTGGATGGGAATGTGACATTCAGTCCTCTGAATACATAAAATCTGTGCATGTTTCTTTCTCACCCCTCAGAGGTTCTTCATCTGCTATTTGTGCATTGCAGGCTTTCCTACTGAGTCAAAGGATATAGATGCTAAGGGAGAGAGTGCACAAGTCTACCTCTGCCAGCAAGAGGGAACCTTGCAGAAATGCAGCATCCTTCCATGTCTATCCTCTGCACCTCATACTTCGTAAATGTACATTGGTGTGATGTGTCTCACTGCTGGTTTCTGTACTTTGGTCTAGGGGTGAGACAGCATTACATAAGGCAGCCTGCCAGCGCCACCGCGCCGTCTGCCAGCTCCTGGTGGATGCGGGAGCCTCTCTGAGAAAGACAGACTCCAAGGTAATGCAGCTCCATCAACTGCTCATAAACCCCTGCAGCCGAGCGAGACCGATCGGCATCCGTCCCTGCGGCTTGCATGACTGGGGCTTCCTTGTGTGTGCCAAGGGCAGCTCCTTTTAAGCAAGTTATTTTTATAGAGAAAATTGTATGAATTTAAACAAGTGCAAGAGACTTCAGTTCAGTCCCCAACATGGGTCGCTGTCACCATAGTGAGAGCCTGGCCTCCAACTATCCGGTGTACTGGGTGTGAATGAGACATCTCCATGGCACAGCAGTATCCTCCTCCTGTGTGGTCAAAAGAGAGGCCCGTGGGCAAGGACCACCTGCAGGAGCCTTGATTTCTGACTGCACAGCATCTGTGAGACTTGATTATTGTGGCTGACTTGCTTTGTGAGGATGGCTAACTATTTTCTTTTGCCCTGGCTTGCCCCTGTGCTCACTGATGTGACACTAACCACAGCACTCTCTTGGTGTAAGCTTGACTGAGAAAGAAGTCTGGGAAAAATTAAATCCAAGGAATATTCCATCATTGCAAAAGTCTGATTGCTTAGGAATGTGATCCAGAAGCTGCCTCTCTGGAGTTTCTGAGCACAAGCACCCTGTGGTCAGCAGCTGAGAGTTGGTTGGTTCTCTGGGCTCCAGATTCAGAAGCACTTTTGCTGCAGCCAGGCAATCAAAACCAATTCTTACCTTTTTGGACTCTATGAAGTAGCCTATAGTGGGAAGAGAGATCATCTCTGATTCTATGATTTGTTCAGATGATAGAACTGTACATTGCAAAAAGCCTTCAAAAACAGATGAAATCCAGACAAGTGGCTTCTGATTTGTTAATTGTCTTCTGCCCAGAAATCATCTGTTGTTCTAAACATGTTAGCACAAGACCTTCTCTTCATGTTTCTTATTACAGGGTAAGACGCCTCGTGACAGGGCTCAGCAAGCTGGTGATCCGGATCTGGCCTCCTACCTGGAGAGTCGACAAAACTATCAAATGGTTTCCCATGAGGATCTAGAGACAGCAGTCTGATGTCTGAAAATGTCGTAGAGGATCCCTGGAAACCTCGAGGCTGCACCTGAGGCACTCGGGCATCACGTGAGGAAGAAACTGATGGAATCAACGTGTCTCTCATTCTCAAGGAAAATACCTGAGGACATGCCACCAGTTTCTAAGGGCTACTGAGTCTTGCCATGGAACAGTTATGTTCCATAAATTAGCCCATGATGGATGAGGTGGGACAGTCAAAGGTCTGTGGAATCCATAGGCCACAAAAATTTACCTTTATTGCTTCCAGAAAGTAGCATGAACTTCTCCCATGTTCATCTGTACAATTTATTAAAAAAAAAAGGAAAGAGTAAAGAGGGTGTGGGGAAACAAAACTCCAAACTAACTGGGACATTAAACCACCCAACCAGGCCCTCCTCCATCCTTACAATTTCCTGCATTGCTTTTATTCTCCTGTTCCCCTCACTTCTCATCAGTTAAATATTACCTGTTATCTCTGTGTTGTCTTCACCGATGGTCAGGAGGTAGCAAAATATTTGAGGAGCTCTGGATGCCCTTAAGAAATATCCAGTGTTTTTACCAGCTACTTTCCCTCCCTTGCCATCCTCTCGGAAGCTGTGTTGTCAGTACTCAGCCACCACGGAGTTTCCTTGCTTTTGGAGAGGGTATTGCGTATTGCCTTGTTTCCCAGGGAGTGGGACACAGTTAGATTGACAGCAGTGACAAAACCCAACCTCATCATTGCTGGCATATGGTTCTGGTATCCTCGTGAGACAGGCATTTGTATGGAAAGGAGTTATATGGGATATACCATGCTGAATGGCAGAGCAGAAAGTCACCAGGAAGGTTTCTCGTATCATTTTTGTGCACATAATGACTGACCCGGTTCTGCTCAGGTTTCAGGCCTGCCTAGAAGTCGATAGCTGTTCTTTACTTCTGAAAAGGTGGGTTTTACACTTGGGAGAGATTTGTGCAAGACTCTGGGAATTCTGATGGACTGACTTACAGACGTAGTCCCCTTTGCAGTACAGCCAGAGGGATGAAGGAGACCTGGAATATCAGCAGCCAGCCTGGGCTTGCTGCTGCCAACAAACAAATGGGCACTGGCCTGGTGGCATTGGGAACTGGAAAACCTTCTTGACTGAACCTATAAACTATCTGATTTTTCAAGGGAACAAGGGTTTGAGGAGTCTGTTCCCCTGGAGAAGGACAAGCAGCAGCTCTTTGCCTTGTTACCCACAACAGGTTTGAAATGTAAAGCTTAGCTGCTGTAAAGGCCAGCTGTGTCTTCTGCACTCATCTGTTCTCTGTCTTATAACCATAAAAGAAGAGAAAGCAAACAAATACACAGGCATAAACAACGTGTTTTACCTTTGGGTTTCCAATTGCCACAGATATCTCAGCTGACAAAATAGCAGAGCTTCCACTTCTACTTTGTCAGACCAGTTCCCATGAAGATGCTCATGGCTGACTTTTGGCATAATTCTTGCAATACACTTTTGAATTTTGCTTTGTTGTTTGATTCGAAAGATCCATCAGTGTTTGTTTTCACAGGCCTTGCTAGGGGTAGCTCTCTGATAGATGGTGATCATCGGGGTTACATACATTTGGAAACCATGAAAATAACTCAGATCATTATCCAGATAAGTTTTTCTTCTTTGGTAGAAGTGGAGGAAATCAAATGAATGCATTTTTTTTTTCTTTTTTTTTCTTTTTAACCAAGAGTGATTGTTGTGGTAGGGAGAAGGGAGCTGCAAAATATATTTTAAATTTTTTTCCCCCTTTTCAAAAGTTCATTTGATATGGGCAAAATATTTCTTTAGTATTTCTTCCTCTGGAAGGAAACTATATATATATTTGTAATCTATAGATCAATGGCAACATGAAATGTATTTTGTCTTATTTTCTGTCTTTGCCTTTCTCATTTAAAAAATAATATGAAAGCCAAATTACTTCCCTTGATAATTATCCAGGGGCTTGTTGAGAAAATAAGTATATGTATATATTAGAACAGAATTTGGCAACTGTTAAAATAAAAAAATCAGAATATAGTTTTGGTGTATGTGATATTTCCACAAGGAAAGATCCTCACACTGTGGTTTCATGGTAGGCCTTGTATCATCTCCCAGCTGTGAGAAAAGACATTACTGTAATATTTCTATATATTTGATGAAAATAAGAATTATGTTACTATCACTTTAATTTTTTGGTTTGTTTTACTGATGTGAGAAATGGAGGAAGTTTCAACGGCACAGGAGCTTGGCTCTGTCCTGTGCTGAGGCCAAGCTGAGTATGGTCACTGAGCCTGTGGCAGCTCCCTGGTCCTTTAGTCCCATGAAGCAGGTGGAGCAGTAAAGGCTTGCTTTAATCACAGGTAGCCTCCAGAGGCCACATGTGGATTATGACAAGGGAGCTGGTCTGGTCCCTCTGTCCCCAGGTGTCCTCCCCTTGTCAGCCCATCCCTGGTACCCAGGTGGTGCCTGCAGCTGTGGCTGGCTCTGGAGCAGCTTGTCACGCTGGGCAGATTTCCCGAGCAATTTTGTGCCATTTGGACTGCTCAGAGGAACTCAGAGCACACAAGAGAGCGGGGCTTGCCTCTTTTCCCTGGAAGCTGGAGTATGATGATATGATCAGAGCGAGCCTATTGTGTCTCTGGAAAGCTGCCCGTGCTGTGTGCTCAGCAGGAGACAGCTACTGTATGATAAAAATAGCCCCCAGCACAGGGGGAGCAGGAACTGGCTGGATGTAGTGCCTTTAATGCTCAAGGTGTCCCAAAGCACTGCACACACGATGCACTGGGTACTGGTGACGTTTTGTATCTGTAGGTAACAGAGCACATCTATTGTTTTCTACAATGGCTCAGGCACGGCAAGGAGTATCAGAAGCTGGTTCACTGGGGGCAGTTCGGGACCAGGATGCTGCAGGACTGTTCCTTACCCTTTTCAGGGGTGATGGGATTACCAGAAGCAGGCAGACTCTGTGGCAGTCAAAGGTGACACATATGTATTGAATCTCTGGAGCACCTGGGGTCTAGATTAGTACAGTACAAGTGTGCCTGCACTGGGCAGGGCCCAAATTCCACTATGCAGCTGGGAGTCCACTTATGTTACATATAAAACATTTGATTTACTAAAAGTGTCTGTTCAGTGGCTGTGCCTGTTAATGTGTGTATATTTCTATATATATGTATATTTATAAATAGCACTATGCATGTATATAGGTGCACACATACATGTGCGAACTCACTTAAAATTGTGCCATTTGAATGACAAAGTACCTAGGGACGCTCAGCTACCGAGATTTCTGGATGGACAAAATGTCATTTTCCATTTCAATTTGTTATTAAAGGAAACCTTTTTCAGTAGAACTGAGGAGTTCCTGAATTGTTCCACTGCACTGGTTTTACTATCTCATTTTGGAGTTCAATGGAGGGAAAGAAAGTATTTATAATGTTGATAAAATAAACTTAATTTTGTAATTTAATAGCATCAGTTACTCTTATTTCATTTCTCAATGCTAGAGGTATCTTTTATTCAAGGCATGATGATGTCATATATTTTTCACTTATTATAGCATAGAATGGCAATGGACAGGGACACCTTGCACTAGACCAGGCTGCTCAGGGCTCCATCTAAGCTGACCTTGAACACTTCCAGGGATGGGTCATCCACAGCTTCTCTGGGCATCTCTCAATACTATGAGATGTGAGGCTGTGAGATGTGAGTTTTGCTTATGTAAAACAGGGGTTTTCTCAATACAGTGAGATGTGAGTTTTGCTTATGTAAAACAGGAGTTCAAGGCAAATTTTGCCTGTTACAAAATAGGTGTCAGACTCCAGTGGCTCTTTCACCATTTCATGTGGTAGCTTGCTTGTCTGTGTTTTAGCACTTTAAGATGTCTGTAGGTGTTTTTACTGAGACCTGTCATTTTTGCTTTTCCCCAGCAGCAGTAGGATTGCTCAGTCTCAACTCATGATGCTGTAGCCTGAATTCAGCCTACATGAGGTGTCCCCTGCTACATGAGGACTGTCATACAGAAGAACCATAGACAAAGAAAATAGTACAAAATTGATGTTTTGTTGCCACTGATCTTCCCAGGTGCATTTGCTGAGCTGGTGCTGTTGTGTAAGAACAGATGGGGCACATGGTTTTTCTGGTGGTGTGGCTGTGGGAGGTTTGTTTCAGTAATCTTTCATGGCCTCTTTGGCTCATTTTTGCCTTTGCCGTGAGAGTAAAGCGCATGGTAGGGGAAGTTTCTAACACAAATTCATCTGGAATGTGGCTGTTTATCTTTCAGCTGTCCCAGATGCCTTCTATGGGACACGTTTATGTGTTGACTCTTCCAGGACGACAAAAGCATGTTGACGTGATCTGTGTCTGGGATATGAAATGGGCAAGATACATGGGTAGCCTCAAGTTTTCTTGGAGTTTAATGGTACTCAGGAAATGCATGGGCATGCTGGAAGTTTGAATGCCTTGAAAAAACTCCAAGGAAATTCTGTCCTTGCACTCTATGCACTCCAAGAAAAAAGTTCCTTGTGCTGATCCATTTGAGGTGTGTCATTTTCCTTCCCCACTTTTTTCTTCTTTTGCACCAAACTAACATCTATAGAGAAGTATTTTATAAGACTTGTTTTTAAGCTTGCAAAAAGTAACATGTTGACCTCCATTTTACCTATTCTTTTCCATTCATAACATATTGTTTCCTCTCTTTATTTTCCTCAGTGAATCTGAGCCAAAGTGACATTGGGTTATTAGCTTCCTAATTAGTCTAAACCATCAAATATGAGTATCTTTGGACATTTCAGCAGTCTTGGAAACAGCATATATTCCTGTACCTTTCTGGATGCATGTGAAACTATAGGACACAGTATTACAGTGCTCACTGTGTACTCATCTTCTCATTCTGCTTTCTTAGAAAAAAAGAAAGTTGCTATTTTTCTTAGCAATGGACTGCTACAGCCTTAAATTCCATGATCTGCCTGCCAAAATCTGTTGATTGCAATGGCAACTCAGTAATGTGCTGAAAGGTGCTTGCTGGCATATTGATGAGTACCAGAATTTTGTGTGGAGGTCGTGTTTTGAGCTTCAGTGTTTTCACTGTCTTTGTAAAGGCAGGATGCAGCTTGTGACTGCATCCATGGAAATGCCTCAAGAGGAGATGTAACCCAACTCTGAACCTGGCTGTTGGGGTGAACAGAATCTATAGAGGAGTTAGGATGTCTCAGCCTTTGCCAAGAGGTACCAATGGAGACAAATTGCAGCAGCTCAGCGCTTGGCCTGGGCTGCCCAAAGCCAAGTACTTGGGCAGTTTCTCAGTTCTAATTCTGTGTGAAAGTTGGCTTGGGAGGAGTGGATTACCCAGTAGTCAAAGTGACCATGGCTGCTTTTACTCCAGGTTCTGCCATGGCACTGGAGTTCTCTGGGACTGCCTGCCCGAGATCCCCTGCAGGTACCAGAGCTCAGGGAGTTCCCCTCCCCGGCGTGTTTCCAGCACCACTGCCCGTGGTGGTGCCCACAGAGAGTGCTGTTCTCTCATCCCCTCTACGTGTGCACTGGAGCAACACCCCCTGCCTTGGCCACGGAATTTCCTGGCCCGCGTATGGTGCCATTTGTGCAAAAGGGGAAAATTCCCTCCCTCGGGCCTTGATCACACCAGTAAATTCATTACATTTGACTTCAGTGATTAGGCAGGCTTAGAGCTGAATAACCTTACTGTGTTCAGCCATCAGAGTGCATCTTGTCTCCTGCCTTATTTATAAGGTGCCACATTCCAGTCTCAGCTGCAGTTTCTTGTTTCCCTGACCGATTTTTAAAAAAATACAAAACCCAAAAGACAAAAAACCAATCTATCCTATGCAGTACACATGTATCTAGTTACCCAGAGAGTGGGGAAGAGAGGCAGATCATTTTAAAATCCCCTCATTCTGATGTAGCACATCATGGCTTCTAAAGTCTGAGCAGGGGGATGCCTTGCAACAAAAACATTTGTTTCAATATTAACACATCTATATTTCAGGAAATAACTTAATGCTAAGCCCTGTTAAAACAGTCAGCTTATGCTCTTAGATCTCCTACATGTCAGAAATTTGAGGATCTAAGAAAGCAGTAATTCTCTTGACAGGCACATAAAGGTAGGTGAATGCCCAAAAAAGCAAAAAACCTGCTTTCTTAAAATTTTTTTTTTTTTCTATTTTGCTGCCCTCATCCACTAGAATCAGAATTCTGATTTGGAAATGCTATTTCAGAGTTCACCAATATTTTAACAGCCTCAGCATTCACATGCAAAGTATATAGAAGCTGCAGCATTTTGACATGCTAGAAATAAAGCACTATTTCTTTGAGCAGTGTAATGCTACACATGTAATTGCTTCATCTCGAGCCAGCCTCCTTTTGCTGGTGAAGTGCCACACCTGGCTCTTCAATTAGTCCCCGTCTGGGAGGCTGCTTGACGTGTAACCCAGCACTCAGTGAAGTGTGCACTGTGGCAATCCAGTGCCAAAGTGCTGCTGCAATTACCTTACTACTAATGCATGAACCACGTGCAACTCATTTCTTAGTTCATTTTAATGAGAAAAATGGCCTTCTGACTCCAGCTACCTTAGTGACCTTCAATTTCCACCCTTTTCCTCAGCCTGTGGTCAAGAAGAGGTAGAAGGTAATCTCTGTTCCTAAGCATATTCAGGAATCCATATCTTGTCTAGGAACTGTATGAATCAGGTGTGTAGGTATGAAGAAGAAGCTCAAGAAGCTCTTGAGTCTGATGCAGCAGACATGAGTGATTTCTACTTGGCTAATTATGCTTTAATAAGTAGTCCCACTTTTCTAGGGCTTTTTTTCTTGTGTGACATTCACATAAAAAATGAAAGAAGACAAAATTAGAAAAGCAAAGTTAAGCTGGCCCCTGGGAATGGGGAATCCTACAGAACAGCTTCCACATGCATTGCTCTTTTCTAGATAGGGAGTTGCAGTGCTACTTGAATAACACTGTAATGAGTAATTATGTATCATAATTGGATATATCTAATTGTAATAGTGAGGTGAGTGCTCACTGTGTCCAATGTGGCAGGTATTCCTGCCTCTGTAGAGATCACCACGCAGTCTGGTGGAGGACACCCTTCGTTTGCAAAGCTTGAGGCTTTTTGAAGTGAGACCCAAGCCCTAAGGTGTGCAAGGACAGCCCTCCCTGCTCCTTAGCCATGCTGGAGATTTTCCTTCCAAATGAATGGAGGCAATACCACATCAAAATAAATGATTGCTGGAGGTCACAATGTGAATAGCTGTCTTTCCTCTCCTGTGCCTTTTCCAGGACCAGTTTTTTTCCCTTCATCAGAATGGGAAGTCTGTTGATGAATGGAAAGTCTGTTGATGTGCCTGTTTTAATAGAAGATGGGTGCAGTTGGGGTTGTTTGTGATCTTGCAATTATTTTAATACTCTCTTTATCTTCATGGTATATGAGAGGAGTACATTCATGTCAAAGCCAAGAAAAAAGTCATTTTGCTGCAGCTAATGGCAGGAAGGAAATATAACATAATATTATTTAAATTTGATTTTAAATATTCTTCAGTGCTCTTCGCTTTTCCTTCCTTCCCCCCCTCCTTTTTAGAGTTTCTGTACTGAAGTCTTTAATCTTTCATCAGCTGTTCTTTCCTGAGCTCATCCTACCTTCGTTTTTTTTTGGCTGGAAAGGTTAAAATCCTGCTCATGTGCTTACCCTTAGGATGCTTCTGCTTGACCAGTCACAGATGGTTGGATCTCCTCTGATCATGTACAGACATGGGTAGGGAATGTTGAAATTCTCTGTACTAGGAACTAGTTGGTTGTGCAGTACTAAAGGCTCCTCTGAGGGCAGTTGTAACGCCTGAGTGGTAATCTCAGGATTAAACAGGTGGGAAGTATGATGGACTTGGGTTTTTTATTCCTGAGGGCTCGATTTCAGCCTTTCCAGACTCAGTTTTAATATCAATAGGAAAATTCTCATGTATGGGTTTTTTTGTCTACTCTCATGTTTCTTCCCTTTGTGATTTTCCTGTTAAATAATCTTTGCCTGGGCAAATGTAATTGTGTTGCTCTGCGATGTGTTTGCAAGAAGAGGCAGCTGCTTCCAACTGGCAAGCGAGTGTGCTGGTCTCTCCTGCAAAATGGCTGGCTTTGCTACTGTACAGTTTTCTGCTCAGCATGTATCTCACAAAAATCACAGGGAGATGGCAGGGGCTTATCAGGATTTTTTTGTTCCGTTTACATGTCACTGCAGAGTGATTCTCTTCCATCTGCCTCCTTTGATCACACAACAGCTTTGAGAGAAAAGAAAAGAAGTGGCGGAGCCTTCAAAGCACTAAGCAGCTCTTGGGAGCTTTGTCTCTCCCTAGCTTGCTCTTGCACCTCACAGAGCTGGGCGAAGGGAAAGTAGGGGATGCCTTCCATGCAGAAAGAGCCATCTCTCACCTTTCTGGCAAAATTAACAACTCCTTGAAGGTATCTAGTCCAGACACCCCACCAGTGCCAGGTAGAGTGTAAAATACATATGGACGTCAGCAAGCCTGCAGGAGCTGAGTTCCTTTCTTAAGGGCTCGTCCAAGCTCTCTTTGATTCTCTTCCTGGTGCCTCAGGACAGGGACTCCTGCCTGCATCTTCCCAGAGCAATCATCCTGAGAATGCCCTTTGCAATGGGTGCCATCTAGCTGCCCTCACACCATGTGTTACATGTGCTCTGCGTCCTGTAGCTCTGTTAGAAAATGAAACAATCAAGAGTTAAAATGCCTTTCAAAGTGGACTTAGGAGCTGCCAGCCTTGGCCACTGACCCACCAGGGTGCAGTGCACTGGGGAGGGGAATATGGAATATGACTGCCAACGTTTCTCTGTAGAAATCTCCTCAAGGTGAAATGTGCTTTCACAGTAGGAAATGAAGGTTATTTTTCTCCTGCCCATACTGTTTTGTGTTGCAAACCCTGTGCCAGTCATTTTGGATGCAGACAGCTTTTTGGAAGCAGGAGGCTTTTGAAAGATTTTTGAAAGTCTAGCCAGTGATGAAGCTGAGGACTTGTGTTCTGCAGCTCCCACACAAACCTTCTGGCAGTCTGTGGACGTTTCAGTGTCCTCTCTGAGTCAGCGAGCAGAATATTTTGCTACAAACTACAGGCCTGCCTTTGTGCCACTGCTATTGCTACTTTGCTTCTGCACAGCTTGTAGAACAGCTATGGTTTTGCAGCCTTGCACTGGGAAAAACCAACGTGTTATGGGGGAGAACATGCTTTTCCTATGGACACAAACTCCTCAAGCTGCAGTTTTGTGCTAATGAAAATGCCGCATATGTAAAGTCTGAGCTTGGTTTATGAGACTGTCACAACTAGCTCGGTGAGGATTTATTTCCACCAAGACCTGACCTGTTGTTTTACTGAATAACAAAGAAGATTATGCAAAAAATAATCACTTGGTTCAATGGTATGCTTCTGTCTTATGATAGTTTACAAGTCTAACTGTGTGCCACATGGTTGTGTCACAGAAAAGGGAAGTATTTGCTTTCAGAATTTATCAGAATTCTCTCTGGAGGTACTGTGGTCAAAGAGATAGGGCCAAACATAGCAAATCAAGGGTTTGGGGTTGTATTCCTACCACTTCCATTGAATCATTTTGGGCAAGTCATTTAGCCTTACTGTGCCTCAGTTTTCTTATCTGTAAAATGGGGATATAACATCACCTCCCCATACACAGACAGGTAAGGTGCTTTGTGTTATGAGCCCAAAATCTGCTGTTTATTAACTATTTTTGAATTGTTTGTTTTTTATTTTGTGGGGTTTTTTGATGTTGTTTTGTTTTGTTTTTCTTTTTTTGGTGTGCCTTGTAATGTTACTCCTCTGTAGCGTCCTGCTTCTTCTGGAGCAGTTTTTTGAGAGACAGTGAGAGTAGCCCTGTCCCATGCTTTTTAGTTTAACTGGTTTAAGTTGAGGGTGCTGGAGAACGACACTTTTCTAATGAGCTATTTTGCACTTCTCATGCTTGATTTCCATATTTGCGCTATCTTGTATTAAAAGCTGTAACTCAGGTTTCAAGTCAATGAAAGCATTCAGGTGGTTTCTCTTTTTTCAGAGAAGAGTATTTTGCTTAATTTTAGAGCAGCTTTATTCCATCATATTGAGCATTGAGCACAGAATTTTTCCTTTGGGAGTGCCCATCTCAGAAATAACTTTCTGTCACCTCTCTACTACTATGTTGCTATGGCAGAATATTGCCTAAGAGTCCAGAAATCACCACTTTGGTTTGTTGATGCGAAAGGTTCCTGGGGAATGAAGAGAAACATTTGAGGGAACAGATTCTCTGGCCTTCATATTAACATCTCTTCTAGCCACCTGAAAATTAGGAGATGAAAACTGGTAAAAAACAAGGACAAGAGTTAGCAAAGATTTAGGGAACTGGAAGTTTCTCATGCAAAAGGAAGAAAGCTCGGAGGAGTCATCAAGGCTAGGAAGGAGTGGGATGGTGATGAACAGACTCTTGATGGAAAGGCTGAGTTCCATCAGGCTAGATATATATATATATATATGTATATATGTATATATAGTGGTGCTTCCTGGAGATGGTGGAGAAAGGACAATGGACAGAGTCTGATCTCCTCTGCACTAGCTTCACTCCTGGTGAACCAAGATGTGACCGAGGTCAGAATCTGGACCACTCCGTAACGTGTTTGGCCCCCTGAACACAGCAGTAAATTCAAATAACAAACGTGCATTTTTAAACAACATTTCATAGGCATCCAGAGTTCCAGTACATATTTGTACATTTGTACATATCCTATTATCTGAACCCACATCTGTTCCAGGAGTTGTAATAACATCTCAAAGGGCTCTTTTATGCTACCTGACCCCATGTATAATGTGCTGGAACATCTTGAGGCTGCCAGCTGGCAAAAGGAATTCGAGGCACACAGCACTACCCATGAACTGAGGATATGTGTTTAACAGAGAATCAAGGCACAGGTAATCATCAGTGAGGGAGAATATGAGGAGGGGCTTTTTGTAATAAAGTAAGAAAGTATTTTCTTCCATGATTTTCTTGCATTTCCTATTTATACAAAGTATCTTGATCACTGTGTTGCTAACTAAGGAGATTTTAAACCAGGGGAAGGAAGAAATATGTATACAGTGAAAGAGCTGGTTACTGTTCCTTTTGGACACTTTTTCTGTATTGTGACTTGTGTGGAAATGTACAGAATAAAAGTGAAGAAGCACATGCCTTGGCTGGGCTGAGTTTCTTTGTGTTATTTGCCAGCAGAGCTGGGTTGCTGCTTCTGGCAGAGCTGGAAGAGCTGGTGTGACTTGGAAGCTGTGAGGAGTTAGGGAGAGTGGAGGACAGAGATCCAGGGGTCAAAATTCTGCATATGTGTGTACGATAGAGAAGGGAGGGTTAAGCCTCTGGATAAAACAACTTCAAGGTCATGGTAAAGAAAAAGGTTAATGATACCTTTAATATTTCCAGGAAAATCTTCTCAGTCCCTTAGTAAACACAGATTGTCAGCACGGCATTCAGTGTGTGCAGGAGGGATCCAGCAGAGATTAGCAGGACTGTAACACAGCTTATAGGTCACCTCAGGATCTTAGCTACGCATCTCAGGAGAGTTTCTCCAGTGCAGTCTCTGCTTCATCTCCACAGTATCTCAGGACTAACCCATGAGCATGTAATGACTCTGTTTGTTCTGATGCCATGATGATTTTTTGCTTTTTATATACATACCCCTCTTTTATACCTTCTTATATACCGTTTTATACAGCTTTTATGTATCCTTAGTGCTCTTAGCCCACATACTTGTAATTCCCTAAGTCTGGTAACTAGCTTAGACCCAAAGTTCCCTAAGCCAAGAGACAAAACATCTTGGAAGTCTCATAGTTGGGGGTCAGAGAGCCCCAGACCCAAGGTCCTCTCCTGAACACATTCTGTAAACCAAGACAGGCCCATCCAGGGGGAAGGTTCCTCAGGACAGGGGCTTCTCTTGAGCCTCTCATTGGGGAATCTTTGATAGATATGCTAATGTGCAAGGTCTATAACTGTATATGCAAATCATTGTGTGTGCATTTTCAGTGTGCATTCTGGGGTGTGTTTTGGTGTATTCTACCTGGATGTGGCACCTGAGGATTCTTAAATAAATACCGAGGTAAACCCCCTCTTTCCCCTCTAACCGTGTTTGGCTTTTAATTCTAAACCCAAAGAAAGGCAACAGTTTCTACCCAGCTGTGTCTGATTGAAGAATTTTGAGAATGTCATGGCCATTGCTCTCTTTCTTGTCTTCAGCAACTCCTCTCTCTGCCTCCCTCAGGAGTTTCTATGCCATTTCTGACACAAAAGTTTTGTGACCTCTCTTCTGTGCAAGTCAATATTTCCTAACAGCTCCCTTGCCTCTGCTACGCCACCCTAAAATTGTATTTCTGAATCATTTTGTGATGCTTCCTTTGTCCTGTCTCTCTGGGACAGTGCCTGCCCCCAAAACACCTCCGTCACACATGGTTCTGGCTCCCTCCTCCACTCCAAGCCCTTTGATGCTCACTGCTGTTGCCAGCAGCCAGCTGTGTGCTTGTCTCTTTCAAAGGATGTCTTAAGCTCCCTTTTCCTGCTGTCTCAGACAGCCTAGGAATATTATTATTATTAATAAGAGTAATGCTAAAAAGACTAACTGTTCTGCCTGTGTGTGACTGGCTGGGGCTGGACGAGGATGTAGCCTAGTCATGAGCTACACTGCACAGCAAGGAGCAACTACCAAGCACTGCTTTGACATCCATAAAGCCCCGTGGTACAAAGCACTGACTCCTCTGGGGTCCTTCACAGTCACCAGCTGCACCAAATGGCAGCCAGCTGCTCTCTGGAAATGTCTGTGGAGGAGAGGTGCTTTTTGATGTGCTTGGGGCTGCCCCAAAGCAACCTCTGGAGGTGCTCCACCACCTGCAGGCAGAGCTGCTCAGTCGTGCAGCTAAAAAAATGACAAAACAGCTTTGCATCCGACTGGGTTTGCACCCCAAATTCTTGAATGTGTGTGGCCTTATACATGTGTGTAGTTCTGACGAGAGTCCAACTGCTCTTTTCTCATCCATTGCAATTTACCCTTGTTACTCAGCCTTTCAGCTCTGTTAACTGTTTCTAACACAGAGCTGGTTTCTCAACAACTTTCCCTACAAAATTCTTTAACAGAGCCAGTGAAATTCATAATTATACATGCATGCACATACACACATTTAAATATCTATCTCATAGGCTAATATACTTCCTTAAGTGAGGAAAGTATTCCCTTTTTCATGCAACTTTCCTTTACATATGAAATGTAATAATGGTTCTTTAAAAAGCTAAAGCTTTCATAGTAGGAATGTAACTATGATGAAAAAAATAAAAAGCCATTCTTGGGAGGAAAAAAACCCAATCCTGACAGGAATAATTTGCTTTGAAACCTTTCTCCCCCTAAACCCCTGCAGCTTCACTGCAGTCAAATGATTTCAGTACTTTCCTGCAGCTAAAATGTGGTTCTCTCTAACAAGGGACCTTTTAAACTAGGTAGTAATGCTTGTAAGACATGTTGCCAAGGTTGTTAAGTTTAAAAATAGGTAAACACTGGAAGCAGTCCCATAATTTCAAGGTGCTGGATCTCATATTTTCACATTCAAGGCTTGATATTGATGCATGAGTATTGTATTTGCAGCCGTATTAGTTCACAGCAGCACAAGGAAACCCTTAGAGACGGAACCTCTCTGCTTCTGCCCCATCTATCCACAGTCTTAATTGGCACCAGGGATGTGTGTGTGTTTGCCAGGAACTGTTATGTGAGTGTGGAGCTAAAGCATTAGTGTGTCAAGTGCCTGGATTCTGCTGCTCTCATTCAGTAAAGCAAGGAGTCCTGCAGGTATTAAAGGTGAGTTGTGGGTTCTGAGACCCAGAAAAATAAAGGGTTTGTTTCCCATGGATAAGAAACAGGAGTTGGCTGCTGGATGTTAACTCAAATGGACAATCTGTAGATGATAGGAAAACAGGAGAATGAAGCACTGCCCAGTTAACACCTATAAGAAGTTTGCTATCAGGGAACAAACAAAAATCAGTAGGACTGACTGTCAGAAGAACTTCTGACTGCAGCCTCCATTGTTCTACATTCCCAAAGCACATAGCAGGCCTTCCTTGACAGGAAGCCATAGAGGTTTCAGCTTTTGGATAAAGACTTCTGCAAAAAACTAGGGGGAAGGAGGAGGCTTCTCTCCCAAGGATGGGCGTAGACCTGCTCAGGAGGAGGTTCTGTTATGCTGGAGAAAACATGGAGGGTACAGAGTAGGTAGAATCTATTTTGTTGCTGTTTGGTTGGCTTTTTTAAGGGTGAGAGGAGAATGAAGAAGTGACTTTAAAAGGAAAGAATAAAATTTAAAATGTAGTTCTGAATATTTTGGATCCTGGAGCTCATCCAACCTGAAAGACCTTGAGTCAAAAATGATGTTAGGTGATACAGGCTAGTGTTTGGTGTCTAGATTTTGGGGGTTTTGTTCCCGATATAATCAGCCAACAGGCTGGGGACTGTTTTCTTGAAATAGGGTATGATTATCTGTCTGTTTTTGTTAATGCATGTGTGTACCACATATATTTCTTTGCTGACAGAGCTGATGATATTCTAACAAGCTCTGGTCTTTCTCAGTCCATTTATGAATACATACTTAGCTCCAGGAGTATCTGTGTTTTGCTAATGGGTCTCACTATCATCCCTGAAGTACATCATAATGGGAGGCAAGGCTCCACATAAATATATGAGGTTATTATTCTGGCTGTTCACTATTTTTCCTTGTTCCTCCCTTCTACCTTTAATGAAATGTATAATGAAAGGGCAGATATGAACAGTGGTGTCCAGCTGAATGAGATTGTACAGTAAGGGGTCACTGGATAACTAGCAGCTTCTCCATGTAACAGCTAATAAAAGTTCTTGTTAGTCTTTCTAGTCACTTGAAGTTTTTTTTGCAGTTTGAAGTTTCTCCTAAGATAAAACCAAGTGAGCAGTATGTCTGACTCCATAAGTCACCCTGAAATTCTTACACTGGAGGTGCAGTCAAGCTGATTCTTACTTACAGTGCCCATCTCTAAGAAGTGACCTCCTAATGGGAGAGCTAGTTCAGTATTGCTGTGGTCTGGAGATCCTCTATGGCTTTTTTCCACCCTTTAATAGTGAAGGAGGTCCAGTCTGTAGCCAGAAGTTAAACACCTTTGTGCTTATGTGGGGGAAAGAGAATAAGGGCTAATTAGGGTTATGAGGCACTGTTTGATTTAAAATGCCAATACTTTCCAACCTTCTCATATTTAAGATTTCTTTTTTGTAAGCTTCTGTAGTTTTCGGTATTCTATTTTTAAAAATACAGCAATACAGGATCTGATTATCTGCTTTTATTCATTACTATTATTAACAAACACTGAGATTAGTTTTCCCAGAATATTGATTCACAGCTCCTTCTAAATCACAGCTTTTTTCAATGTCTCAACTCAGTCATCCAATAAAAAAGACATCTGTAAAAATGGCCATATTTATGTGTATGGTGGAGGGTCTGGAGCACAGGTTTTAAGAGGAGCAGCTGTGGGAGTTGAGGTTGCTCAGCCTGGAGGAAAGGAGGCTCATGAGAGACCTTATGGCTCTCTACACCAACCTGAAAGAAAGTGATAGCAACGCGAGGGCTGGCCTCTTCTCCCAGGTAACAAACAAGTGATGGTACAAGAGGGAGTGGCCTTCAGTTGTGCCAGGTGAGGTTCAGATTGGATATGAGAAAAATCTCTTGTAAGAAAAGTCTCACCAAAAGGTTTGACAAGCACTGGAACAGGCTGTCCTGGGAAGTGGTTGAGTTGCCACCCCTGGAGGTATTTAAAAATCGTGTAGATGCAGTGTTCTGGTGGTCAGTAAAGTGGTGGACTTGACAGTGTTTGGTTAATGGTCGGGCTTGATCTTAAAGGTCTTTTCCAACCTAAATGATTCAGTGGTTCTGTGAAGGCCTTGGATCCAAGGACTTGGCAACAGTGGATAATTAAGACATTTCAGTGTCATTGGCCAAAGTCAGTTTCTCTGCTTTAGATTCCTTCTTACTATCTGCGTCTTGAGGAAACAAAACTTTCTGGTGTGAGAAGTTAACATTCTGCTTCCAGACTGTGATGCCCAGCTCTAGTTGTCTCAGATCTCGGTCCTACTGAGACATACTGAACCTTCCTGTTGCTGCTGCCCTTTTCTCCTAAACAATATGAGACTTTTTGCAGCTCTTTCCTCTTTCACCTCACTAGACTACAGAAACAATTTGTGTCTATTATATAACATTATATACATATATACAGATTGCATAATACAAATGTAGGCTAATTTATGTTGGTGGGGACATCTGATCCAGTCTTGCACCCAAACCAGGGTCAACTTCAAGGTTAGGGCAGGGTTATCAGGGTTGGATCCTTGTCTTTATGACCATTATTTAGGTCTTACCAAGGCTTTCCTTGGGCTTTTACAAAAACGAATAAAAAAGTACTTGCTATAAGGAACAGGGAATATAAATTGACAAATGGAAACACAAAATGTGTGTGATTTTCAGATTCAGGTGCTGAACACACCACAGACAGCTAAAGAGAGGCTTCTTTCCATTACTCAAAGGCACCCAGGAAATCACTGCTAGAAATGAAGAACAGACCTGCAAGTTCTCTGACTCCCACTATGTTAACCTCACATCTGGTAAATTCTATTTGCACTGTGTGTCTCCTATTGAGTTTTCTAGTTTCTTCAGTCTCTTGTGCTGAAGATTATTTCATGAACTTATGCACTTTTCTGTCAGTTGTTAGGGTTTGTTGTGGGGTTTTTTTGTTCCCTGAAGCTAAAAGTTGCTTCCCTATTGTGCAGAAAATAGGAAACAGATTTGCTCTTCTCAAAAGTGTTGGGCCTTTAAATGAAAACTGGGAGGAGAAGGAGGGGACAGCCTGCAGCCCTGTCACATTCTTTCCATTGATACACATGGACACCAGGAAAAAGTCTGATTCTGATCCCCTAAAACAATAGATACGGAAAAGTTTTCTCTTTTGTTTAGTTTTTCTTCTGTCCATCTTAATGTGAGCACAGCAGTGAAAAGCACTACAGGGCCTGGTCTAGGACTTGTTACTCCGTAGAAAAAGAGAGAGCTGCTTACCCCACAAGTTCAAATAGCACAGTACTGGCCAACAACAACAACAAAATGGTTTTATCTCAGTGGGAACTGAATGGAACAGTTAAAAAATTATCCGCTTCAGGGTACAGCTGTGTTCACGTGGCTGTGGAGGAGCAGTGTGTTTGACTGGAAGAAGCACATGGAATTTCCAGATAGGCAGGTGGGTAATTCCTCATCTTCCTGCCCCAAGGGTGTGAGGGTTAGGTTCCCATGGACGTGTCAGGATGTAGATACAGTTCAGCAAACCAACCCAGTCCTCAGCGACCTCTGTCTTTCAGTCCTTTTACTGTCATCATTTTCTTCAATAACCATGAAGTAAGGGAGTCTAATGAGAGCTGGTGCAGCCACAAGACAAAGAGCAACCAGTGCCAGCATGGTTTGTCCTGGGATGGGAGAGGGCAAAATGCATCAGCTGAAGCTCCAGTGGCAGAGGGGCCAATTCCAGTCTCACATATACACATAGAGACGCCAGCCAGCATCCAGAGGCTTGAACTTAGCATTTATTTTGTTTACTAATAGGAAAAAATATATAAATGCTGGCTTTAACTTATCTTAACCATTGGGATAAGCACCCACATAGAGCATGCAGTAATACTGATGGAGCTTTCAGATCGCAGATGAAATGTGCTACAGTTTTTAATAACAAATGAAGAAAATTAATCACCCTTAAGGCAGAACTACTGTTCCAAACTTTTTTTTTTCATTTGCCTCAATCTTTCAAACTTACCTTCTTGAAACAATTATGCCCATTCTTAGCTGGTGCTCTGAAATATTAATTAAGGAAAAAAAAAAGCAACACAAAAAAGAAACAAGCCTTGACCAAAAGTGACTAATTTAGTCTCCTTCACATGTTAATTACTCAAATGTTTTTGAGAGTTCATAATGAAAAATTTGGCACAAGAATGAGGGTCAAAACAAGCAGTTCAGTCTTGCCCCATGTCTGAATTATTGGTGAGATGTATGAAACAAGACCTCTTCAAGCTGGAGGACATTTGGTTAACAACTTTTACAGCTATGAAAGCTAGAATTTTAACAATGTTGGTCAAGTAATTCTGCACAAAGGTAACAGGAAATCACTTTCCTTTTTCTTTAATTCATCTTCATTTTTTAGACAGCCCAAGCTTAAAAATGGTCTGTATTCTGAAGAGGTTCCAAATCCAATGCTCTTCCTCTTCTCAACCATCCCACATAATATGAATATTAACACAATATTGTTGGCCTTTCTCAAATTCTGTTCAGTAATCAAATTCTGTTCAGTAAAAGTGGGTGGGATTTGAATTTTGAAAAGTTGTAATCAGTGGAAAGTTTGAATCAGTGATGGTTTTGAGACATCTTGAGCGATACCTTGATGTTCTGGGAATTGGGATCCTGAAGTTTCATAAATATATTGTTATTGCAGCCTGAGAAGGTGTAAATTTCAATGAATTTACCTGTTCTGTTCTGGTTTGGGGTTTTTTCCTTCCTCCAATAACAGCAAGCCCAGAAATATTTGCCTTGAATCCCCTTCCTAGAACAATTCTTGTAGTAAAGTGCCAGGTAGTATTTCACACAGACTCAATCACACAACTGGCTTATCACGTTAGTGGGGAAAATCATCGGTGAGAACAGGCTTCACAGTGAGGAGAACCTGGATGCAGTGTGCCTGCAGTGGGATCTGGGCATTCCGTACAGGATGAATCTGAGTCCTAGACAGGCTGGGGCAGCAGGGGAAACCAGCTGTGGGGGTTCATCTAGGATTTAATAAAAAGGTTATCCCTGTTAATAAACCAGGATTCCATGGAGGATTACTTTTTCCTGTCCAGACCAGGCCGTGTATCAGTTTGCATGGACTTCACCCATCTTCACTTTTCAATTTCATGAATAAACAAACCCACAAAAGACACACTTGCTGAACAAGTCCACGGATTCCCAGCACTTCTTTCATCATCAGAACAACCAGGGGGAAAACACCATATAAAGAGCATTGAATTACATTTGTGACCTGGTCCTATGACTACGCTTCAAAATTAGGTGTTTTTCATTTTTTTGACCAACACTGTTAGGAATAATTCGAAACATAAAGGGAGTATCATTTTACAACATTCCAAAACAATATTTCATCTGGAAAATGAATGGTACCCATAGATGCTAGCGTAAAGACAGGCAATGCAGCTAGGAAAGTGCTCCTCATTTCCTATCCCAGACAGCTGAAACAAAACAGATGTCACACACACACACAAAAAAAGGGAAAAAAATTAATCAAAATCTAAAACATGTCACTAAAGAAAGAATTCAGGCAACAGTGATACAGGGTCACAGACTCATATGAACTCCTTGTTAAAGACTCATGTTTTCTACCTCCTGAAAAGATGTGATGAAGGAAATGTAGATAGGCAAATATTACCAGAAGCACGGGAATTTTATCAAATATGTGGAACATTTCATTAAATATCATATTGCCTTTAGGCAGTTAACTGTGGTTCCTAACACAAATCTGGTGGTGTTGCTGCTTTCAACCCCTTGCAGTTTCTAGATGTGCATTATTTATGCTGTCCTAATCAGATCTTGTATTAGCATCATTTAGACAAAGAGAAGGATGCAGGTTATTTAAAGAGAGAGGGATGAGTGCTGAAGAGAGAGATTGAAATCAACTATTTGGAAAGGTTTACTTTGCAGTATCTTAATGTTTAGGCAGAATAATTAGAAAAAGAATAGCCTGGGGAGGTAAAAACAATTCTGAAGAATCTCATGTAGTGTTGAAAAGTAAATTGAAAAAGCAAGAATATTGCTACTGAAGTAAAAGTACATATATCCTCTTAGGTTCTGAATATATTTTCGTCAATAATGACATATATTAATTAATTAGCATAAATATTAAAATTGGGACAAAAGGAACCTTAACTAAGATGGCGTTCCTTTGTTTTAAATATTGCATAAATACTACTAAAAAATCATGGTATCTTCAAAAGGCATAAAGTTTCTGAGGGATCTTAGAAGACAGGATGAGACCCTGTTCCTATCCACTTTTTGGTAGAATTAATAAGATTAATGACCAAAAGAGCTGTGGGTGGTACAGAGTTGCCCTGATTGCTCTTGCTTCTCAAAGTAGAACCAAGTATCTTTGCTCAGACCCAACTCCTTTTAAAATCTCCGTAATTTCACTTTAGAAATGAATGGGAAAGGCAAAATTATTACAAGCAATAGCTGTAGTGGTTTTGTTAAAATGAGCCTAAAATAAGGATTTTTTAAGTGATGTCAGAAATTATTCTGGATGAGAAGAGACCTTCCCCTGTGTTCTACCCTCTTCAAATTCCTGATATGCAAAGTAAACTACTGAAGAGAAGGATGTAGTAGAGGAAATAACCAAAATAACAACATGTGTGGCTATTTTCTTGAGTCTTTCTCACTATGTTGACAGCTCCAAGAATTAAAAATGTGAAAAAACTCCCTACCAACCCTTGTGAAAAAGGCTCCAAATGTTAAACATTTATACGTATTATATATTATAATATAAAAGTTTATGATATACAGTTTGACGCATATTCTGAACATTTTTATTAACTCGGTATTTTTTAAACAACCTTTTAACATTTATATTCTGAAATTTTTCCATAAAGCGTAAGTGGAAGAATCAGGACTTTCTCCCCTATGTTTGCTTGTTCACATTTTACTACTGAAAACTGCATGTCTAATGCAATCACATAATGCTGGGAACTAGGTCTTTGGGGAAAAACTCACATCATTTAGCAAGAAGTGTTACCATTGCCCACAGTAATCCCCATAATTTGATATCAGCATGAAATTTTTAATGTGGATGTTAAAGGGTTTTAATGTGCACATTTTTTTTAATAACAGCCAGTCCAGGTCTAGGTCTGTGAATGATGATGCCACGTTTTGTTAAACTCCTGAGCATGAAAACCTAGATCAAGCTGACGTTGAAGCCAACAGCATCCCACAGGAGTTTCCATCAAAGATGTATTGTGCTTTATGAGGGCCATGCAACTGGCTCAAATCTCAAGCAAGAAATTGCCAGTAAGTTAAGAACAGATGTACCTAATTTTGTTCTTATGGGCAAAAAAATCCTGGCCATTACATTAACTAATGAGGTATTGCACATGTGCAGGTTATAGCTGTTCGTCCTCCAGTTCTCATGTTTTTAACAACAGACCTTTATGCGGGTTTCTCGTTATCTCTGTATGTGTATATTGTATATTGCCTGAATTTCCCATTTGCCACAGTTGTTTCTAAAAAAATGGCAGCAGGGAAAGAGTGCTACATAACCTTAATACAGTTTCACTTTTTATTTTATTCCATTGTGGAAATATCTATCTATCTATCTATCTAATCTAGCTAGCTAGCTATCCATCTCCTAAAGTGCTTTGCAACCTTATCATCCTCAGAAGCAACCACTTTAGGGCCTGAATTTTACGATGTCCTACTTAATGGATGAATTTCTGTCACTTCCACAACTGTCAGTCTCGGTGCACGCTTGCCTTTACTACAGTGACTGCTACTAGCTAAAGTGAGGAAAAAACCCTCTGTTAGTAGGTGCAAGCTTGTACTGTAACCATTGAAAGCTGATGAGCTCAACTGTGAACTAAGTCACCAAATTCTTGGGAAAAACAGCTATAAAGGACTCTCAGTAATGGTATTTCTGAATATGTTTGATAATTATTTGTCAATATTATTTTCTCAGTGTTCCTTCTAGTGCTGTGATCTCACTAAATTCATAATCAAGGATTTAGCTGCCTGTGCTGCAATTGCTCTGAAAGAGAACTCTTATCATTTGATTGCGCATAAGAAAAACTTTTTAAAACCACTTGTATTTGTCTTTGAATGTGAAGTTTAGCATCATTATAATTACACAGGTGAACTCTTTACAAGCTCACAAACAAATTGGAAGGCAAGAGAACATTTTGATAAGTGGAATTTCTTCTTTGTTCATACATTCAGCTCCGAGTTGAGCTGGTTGCGTCATATTGCGGATGCAAAGGGTGTTGTAATGGTTGCTCCCCAAAATACTACCAATTCATCCTAAAGGGAATATAGTAAGAAATATTCCTTTGATTATATAGGCATAATTGGATTGAAAGTTACTGATGATGGATTTCAAAACGTGGTTACTACAGATTTACTTTTAACTGGAAAATGTTGTGTGCCATGATTCGGCTCATAGGGAAAGAATCAGAATGCTTCTAATTTTCTAATCACTTGCCTTCTGTATAGTTAGAGCCTCTAATTTGTTATTGCTAGCTTGGCAGAGAGTAAAATTGATCATTTCAGTCCAGTGCCTAGGGCAAAGCTATTTGGTACTACGTCTGATACTAGCTGATTGTATTAATGAAGAATCAAGGACTGATTTGGTGGGATTATAAATACTATCTTCTCTACTTCTAAAGCCAGTCCTTTCATAGAGTAGTCAGGCATGTGGGTATAGTTCCTTGCGAAAAAATAGGTTTTAAAAAACCAGGTTATTCCTGTGAAAAACTGAAAGGGAAATTTGCAATCTAATTGTACATTAATTTTCTGCCATAAGTTTGAAATCAATTAAAAATGTCAATTTTATTAGTTCTTTTTCAAAGGAAAAACATATTGTTTCTGCATTTTGCTTTGATTTTTGCAATGCATAGTGACAAACCCCCAGAAGACAGAAGTGGTGGCTGTTGCTCAGTCCTTCATAATAAAATGCTTTTTTTCTTTTTTGCTTTAAACTTCTCCCTAAACTTCAAAACTAGAGTGAAATGAACATGTTTGTTTATGTAGGAAAAAAGTGATCATGTACTCAAAGCAGTTTTTTTTTCATCATAGCTAAGGTATTTTATTTTTAATGCAGTAGACTTCAAATCCTGGATATGTAGGACTTCCATTCCCAGGATTGCCAGCACAAACAAAAGAAGAAAGTAGTGAGAGAAGACAACATATGAAGAGCAGCCTTTTAAATGCTGGGGATCTGGAAAGGCCTGCTGTGTTGCATTATATTTGTGGATTTCAAACTGCAACATGCAGATGTATGCACATGAATAATTTTGAGCATAAGTGCTTTAATCCCCTTGTAGAAAATAGAGTCAGTCAAACGTGTAAAGTTACAACATGTATTCATGATTTGGTGACTGAAGCTTAAGATCAAGTTCTGGGCCACTGACTTTGTTTTCAAATATCTTAAGTTTTTAGCATATGTGCATGAAAGAATAACTCTTCTGGGTTCATGCTCTCCCCATCGTCTTCTGCATGCATCTGGGAAATCTGATTTTCTATATGCTGGATTACTTTAATACTAGAGAGTGAGGTATGAATTATTATTTCTGAACTCCATGGATTTTTTCTCCAGTTATAAGATTGATAGTCTCTGTGATGATATTGTGCGGGCTTGAAATGAAAGATCGAGTGAGAGGGTACACAGCTCAGAAGTAGTTGATTTCAGTCTTCAATGCATTCACTAAATAATTCAGTATCACTAATGGAAATCTGATCTGAGCGCGGGAGCGGGGTTGCAGGGCACTCAGTTGCCAGGGCTTGGCAGCTCAATAGCTCAGGAACAACAATGGAGCAAAAGGTGGAAAAACCTTTAAACTGTTGTGGAGTTCTCTTCTCTGCTTTCCTGGAATCACGTTACGTTTTCCTGGAGCTGGTGTTGCTGATGGTTGGGGAGGGCAGAGAAAGAAATTGATATTTACAGCTGAAACAAACAAGGCAAGCTCAGCTCCAGCTGACCTTCTAACCTACTCAGCAGTGGGACCGAAAACAGGGAAGCTCTTCTTGAGAGAAAATTGCATAAAGCCTTGTCCTCTGACTTGCTCTCTGAACTTTAGAGTCAGAATTTTTTAAGGCCACCTTTGGAAAAAAAAGTACAAACTACTGCTACAAGTTCCAACTATCTCCTTCAAGTGGGTTGTGAAATGATTACCTAAGAGTAACAAGAACTTCCAGCTTCAAAGAGAAAACTTGTTGTTCATGTTTTTTCAAAGGGAAAAAAACCACCTATTTAAAGGGAACTTATTACAGGCTGCTTTCTCTGTTTTGGCAAAAATTGTATCTAAAGCTGGGAGCTTTCCCCAAAATTGTCATAAACTTTTACTGATTGAATTGGAATTCTAATTAGGATCTAATACTTTGGGACTGTTTATGAGACCATTTGCATGTGGCATCAAAGGTCCTTTTACAGCTTGTTATGGCCCTAGACTTCACTTTTCCTTTTAAAGAGATATTTCAGCCCTGTCTCACTCATTAGGTTGTGTGTTTTTGCTTCAGGTTGCAAAGAGGATATGTGAAAACAGAAACTGGACTTCTACAGCTGCCAGTCCATTCTTCACCACTGTTTTTTGATCAGAGTGGAACCTGTAGCTGTAAACAAACGTTGAGGATTTTAAAGAAAAGTATCCCTGACAATCTATGAGCAAAGTCTCCTTTCTCGGTTACCTTTGTATTCAGAGTAGAAAAGTAATAGTCAAAAAGTATTTTTTTAGTAGAGATTTTCCTATATGTCACAAGAAATGTTGACTAGTCTGCAGTTCCAGAGATCATGTAGCAAATATAACATTGTCTGAGAAAAAAATGTCAGGAGAGACAAAACAGCAGAGAAGATCTGGAGATAAGCTTCTCCAACATTACTCTTCTTTTACTAAGGAAAACATCCCTGTGAAAGTAAATGGCCATATCTTATCTTCCATCCATCCTTTTTCTCCATGTTGTATTGCTGTTTCCCACTGGGAATGAGTGCCACAGGCACCTTCGAGGCTGTGATTGACATAGAGTTGGTGACCTTTGTCCTGGCAAAAGTTACATTTGTCCTTTCAAGACTGCTGTATTCACTGTCTCATCTTCCGTGTCTTAACAGGTTGTATCCAAAAAACAAAAGTTCAGTCAAGAAATTCAAGTGTTATACTCCGTTAATATCAAAGGTATCCAACACTGAGCAATTTGTGGCAAAGAATACTTTTTCTGTATTTGTACAGTGCTTATTGCAATGGAAACCTCAGTTAAACCTCCAGCTGCTACTGAAATAAATAATATAAACATTAAAACATGTTTACTTTTTGGCAATCAAAAACTGAGATACTCCTTTTTTTAGTCATAGGTGCTTCGAACAGTGATCTGTCCCCTGAGAAGCTCTGCTAACCTTGTTTGCAGTTTTATGTTGGAGATTCTGAGTCAAATAACACACAAAACTAGTTTTTGTGCAGGTAAACCCAGTTTAAGGAAAATAATGTCTGAGCAATGAAAAACTAGGAATGGAGAAACTCTGGGAGCAAATTTGGTTGAAGATTAACTGTTGACATCACTTCCAAAATTTAGTGACCAAATGAGGCTTCTAACATCATGCACATCTTTGTGAAAAGCAGTTGCTTTCTGCAGAAACTTTGCACGCTTTTATGAAAATGCTAAGTTTGCAGTGTTTTGGCTAAGACTCAGATTTCTGTGAGGAAAGTAAGAAATCTGTTGACCCATTTTGATGCAATCTGTTTTGGTTTCAATCAAAATGAACTTATGGCCATTGTTCTCTTTCCTACTTTGTTGCTCAGACAGAATTTGAAATGTGCTGTAGTGGTTGTATGGAGAATTTCTTGGGTCTGAAAAGTGTCAACCACTACCAGGTGTTTTTTGATGGAAAGTTTCTTTCTCTAGATACTTGTCGTGCTTAGCACCGTGCTGCCAGGATTTCACTGAGAAGCCCTCAGGAAGGTGCAAGCTGGCTATCAAGCATTCATTCAGCCTTGCATGCTCTGAAACATGAATACTATTGAGCGCTCATTTCCACTCACCCAGCTGCTAGAAAGGATATTCTCTCCATCTCAAGCCATCACTTTACACTGCAAATCAAAATTGTTGTTTTAAATTACATCACTGTCATTAAACCTGCTGGTGGTGCAAATCCTGAACAGCCATGCCAGGACTGAACACACAACTGTGAGATGAAAAGAAGATGCCAAGGTGTGGATGGAAGGGGTTAGTTTACTTTACTAAGAAGGACTCCAGGTGAGTGCAATTGCCCGCGCTGGGACTGGCTGTACAGTGCTTTTCATTGTCACAGATGGTAGGTGTTAGATGATGCAATGTGTACGGTGCCAGACAAATTACTTTTTTAGCTCATTCCTCTGGAAACAGGAGGGGAATCTGAACTGGATTTCTGTGCAAACCTGGAGCAGGAGCTGCAAGCTGCAAACGCAGCTGAGACCTAAGCAGTCAATGGGCCCAGTCTGTCAAGTGAAGGCGGAGATTTGCTCTGGGGAGAGGGAATTACACTGAAATTGCCTGGAGTTTGGAACAAGTCCACTTAGTTTTAAATTAAGCTGTGGATTGGGGAACACTCTTATTCAGTGGATGTAATGAACCTAAAAGTTGGAAAAGCCTGCTCCTAACTGAAAGCCTTGATGCAACTCCAGCAACCACTATAATCAAAAGTGTTGAAATGGCATGGCAAAAGTTGTTCTCCTAGCACTTTTAGGCCAAGTTGAAATTAAAAGCTGGGGGCGGGGGGCAGAAGGGGTCGGCTCTGGGTTTTAATTTTTTAAATTTATTTATTTTCTTGTTTCCCACTCCCCAGCAGTATTTCCAATCTATCACTCCCGTGGTCAAAATGGTAAGCTGGAAGTCAGCGAGGCCGAAGTTAGGGCTCTCCAAACTCTGACAGCCACAGGCGACCCGGGCAAAAGCTGCGGTGGACGTTTGTACCTGCGAAGGCAGCTGAAACCCGCACCGGCCGGGGTGTAGGGCGAGGTGCATCTCCCTGCCCTCGGCTCGCCCTCTCCCTGGGTGACGAAGAGGAGGGCAAGTGGCGTGGGCTAACAAGTCCGGCAGGGGCCCTTGGGCTGGCTCCGCGCTGCCCCACCGGGCTCTCCCCGGTGCGCTCCTCCCGGGGGAGCTGCGGCCGAGCCCCGGCGGAGCGCAGAGGAGCGCAGAGGAGCGCAGAGGAG
>VYXC01003310.1:778867-809075 GCA_013397175.1 Platysteira castanea
GGGGTCTCCCCGAGGGGTGATACCCCCACTGGGCTCTCCTGGGGTCTGCCTGAGGGATGGTGCCTCCGGCGCTTCTTCCCCTGGGGCAGGGTGGGAAGCGCTTCCCGTCCCTGCTGTGGGTCCGGGACACTTGCCCCAGCAGGGCTCCGCAGAGGGTGGCCGGCCAGAGGTGCCGTGGGGCTGGGGGGGAGCAGGGGGCACCTGAGCCCCCGGAGCCACCTGGCCGAGGGGCAGGCGGGGGAGAGGTCTGGGAGTGCCCGGGAGCAGGAACGGGACCGCGCTTTGCCGGGCGGGGAGCGCTGCCGCGGCGGCCGCGGTTCGGTCCCTGGGAGCGTTTAAATGCCCGTGCAGGGCGAGAGGGACAGGGGTGGCAGTGGGTGACGTGACCCAGCGGGGAAGGGAGGCAGGAGTACTCGGGCAGGTCCGTTTCCAGAGGACAAAAGGGCAGCGGAGTGACCCCAGAGCGGCCAACCCCCTGCGAGTCCCATTCCTGTGCCAGGAGTGTCCCGGCTGAGACTCGGGAGTTTAAATTGTACCTTAAGACCGAGCGCTTCGGCTGATCTTTTTCTTGGGACTTTGCGTTCTTATCCCCAGTTTACTTTTGGCGAAACAGCTAAATCCAGCAAGTGCTGATAGATCTATCTGAAACTGCCATCGTTAGTTTGTGTCGTCTCCTTCCTCAGGAGGGCTAGGCTGGGGGAAAATCTGAGTTAACAATGGTGAAAACACAGTTTCCTCTTTGTTGAATATATAAGTTATTCTGCAAATGTTTCATGGTCTCCAACCTTGGTGCTTCTAACTCCTTACCCTCCTTTCTTCCCTCCTTTTTAAAAGTACAGTTTTTCATAGAGGAAAGGTAGTCTTCATTCTTTGGGGGCTTATCTGCTCCTCTTATACCTTCCTTCCAGTTGGCTGTCGCACCTCTCGCACGCTGCCGGTGGCTTTGCCTGGGTGGTGAATGTCTGCTGCACTTTAACTTAGTAGTACCCTCGGGAGCCGGCTTCTAGGATGTACACCCAAGAGACGGGTTGGTCCTTGGGAGCACTGCGGAAATGTTTGTGATGAGTTAAATCTTTCTCTGTGACATAACCCTGCAGCTATGGGTGGTGGTGTTTTAACTAGATCCTGTTTTCTTGTAATGACTTGTATTACTTTAGAAGAACTCTTTACCTGTGGTTCATCAACTCTTGAGTTGATGTCTTTTCCTTGTTTTGCCTTTGGGCACTGATTTTTTTGACCTTTTAGCAAAGCTCAACTTTTTGGACAAGAAATACACTGTGTGTGTAACTGACTGTATTAAAGAGAAGGAAGGGATGGGGAGAGAAAGAGAGAAGGAATATAGAAGTTGTTGCAAAGAAATACTTGGGGTTTTAGGTGTTCTGAGCAGTGTTCTTGAGCTGATTACAAAATAAATTTAATGTTTCTTTGTGTTTGTTTTGTTTTGTTTGTTTTGGTTTCCTCCCTGCAAAGAAATAAGAATTAAAAAAAAAAAAAAAAAAAGAAGTCTGAACTTTTGATCATGAGAAGCAGTTTGAAGGAAAAAAGGAACCGGTGTATTCGTGACAAAATTTGTTAATTTGCTGTAGGAATGAAAATTTGGAAGTGCAAGAAGAGGGTACTTCATTAGACTAAAAAAACCCCAGAACCCCCATAACTGACCCCAAAAAGCAGCAAACAAAATTCCTGCTGCATAATTTAGCGACTTTTTCTAAAGAGAAGGAAAGTGAAGATTTAATATACTCTTGTCTCCAGGCTAAACTAAACTCTTCAGTGATTTTTAAAGTATGAAGCTTTGAGTGAAACTGAAGGATAGAAACTTACCGACTTCGCTCCTGAGCCAGCTCTTGGGTGGGGAAAAAGAGAAGCCAGCAACAAATCTTTCTTTTACAAATGGTAAATATTCGTTTATAATGTAGAAGTGGCCTAAGAAAAACAGGTTTTTTGCAATTATCTTAATGTCTATCCCCAGTTATTTGAGGTGCAGTGTGTGGCTGATGTATCCTTGCCAGCAGAAGATTTGTCTTACTATAGTATTACAAAACATAGTGCTATCCCAGTACCATATGTCTGAGCTCTACGCCCATACTGACGCTGGGGACACTTTGGAGGCTTATCTTGTTCCTGACACAGCTGTAATGATGGATGTGTTGTGTAGATTAATCTTTCTGCCATGAATGTGAATATTATTACTTCGCAAACTTCCAGCAGTCATTGCTCCAGCAAGGTACTTCCTTGACACGTCCTCTATTTCTTCTTGATCATTCTGGGAATGGTTGTTCTTGAGTCCTCACATAACAGTTAAAAATAATCCTTTACAGGAGCTCTGAAAATGCATTCATTTAACTCATACTGGTTTTTTTTTCTATGTGTGTGTGTGTGTATTGGGTTTTTTGTCAAGGAAAATACAGTTTATCTAGTGTTATGGTATAAAAAGTGCTTTAGTGTAAGGCCAGGGCATTAGGGATGGAGCTGGCATGGCTCATTGCTTCTGCTCTGTTAAGGCTCCCTCATTACCTACATTCCCAACTGTGGTGCCTTCTGTGGGAATTGGTCTTTAACAATGTATGCTTTGCTTCAATATTTACAACCTCTTGCTGATCAGTGTATCAAAAGCATTTTCATTTAGAGGATGCATTTCAGGACTTTAATTGAGGAAATCTCTTTGTTTCAAGGCTCCATAATAAACCATACAAAATGCTGTCTTTGAACGAACTAGGTCACTGTAACGCGTGCACACATGGAGTGATTCTCATCTGCTTAGGGTAGCCGACACTTGCTTGAGCCATATCCCTGGTGAGCTTGTCCCTGATTTATCCTTCTTGGACTGGCTTGTTCACAGGGAGCTTATGCTGAAAATTCACTGCTGGAGGTCATTCTCCATTCTTGGCATCGCTGGCAGCCTTAAGCTTAAATTGCAGCCTCATTTTCTACCCAATCAATACCACTCTTATGTCGCTGAGTTTCCATGGTGCCCCCAATCTTCTGTCTACATATTGATGTCTGACAGCAGGAATAGCATTCTGTGTCGCTATATATACTTACTAAACCTGTCAAAACTATTTAGGGTCTGTCGCACTAATTTATATCCATATCCTGATATTATTTGTATCTGTTGAGCTTTGACTGATGGAACTTGCTGCCCTAAGGAATCAGCCCCAACAATGCACTCCAGGGATGGCTCGAGGGATGGATGTTTTGAGAAAGGGGAAAAAGACTCTCTTCTAGAGTAGCTGGGGTAGTCTAGAATCCTTTGAGCACAATAGAGTCATTTTGAAAACATCCAAGTCTCAATGGCTCCAAGTTAATGCTTTGGAAATCATTCTTCATTGTGCTGCTCTGAATGCACAGAGGGTCCTCTCCAATGGAGACGTGGAGAGGAAAATAGAAAAGTGGGCATTGTTGAGTGCTCAATGTGTATTTGAGGGGCGTTGGGGGAAATTTGAGTCAGTTGTCTGACATCAATTTTTTCAGCAGAAGCACTGTGGAAAAATGGAATTAAAGGAGCCAGCAATGTCGTCTGTAATGTGGATGTTTTTGTTTTACTACAATAACCCACAGAGCAGCGTCATTGCGTAAGAAATGGTATGGCCGTGTCGCTGTGGACTGACACAGCAGCAGTGAAGCCCAATGAGAAAAGGCAAATCTTCTGTGTATCACTAAATATCAGGGCACTGACTACTTCTTACTTGTGTCAACAGTATTAGGCACTAAATAAAGACCGTATAGATTTTTTAAAAATTTAAATATGCTTTGCAAACCATTGATTTTAGATTGAACAGAAGTGATCATCAGCTGAAGAAACTCTATAATCCCACTACCTTTAACATGAGCTTGATCCAACCCATGAAATAGGAGCTGGCAGTCAGTATGGAATTTGCTACTTAATATTTTGCTTGTTCTGAGTTGCCAGAAGAACTAATCGTGTGATGCCAAGTTGGTCAATACTTTTCAGACCCTCTTCAGGCTCCTACAGTTTTTTCCCTAGTGAAAAGTAAGGACCTTGAAGACTTAAAAGGACCTGTTGCAGGTGGTGGTGTTAAAGTAGTTCAGTTTGTTTTCAGCAGTGGTTTACCTTTACTATGGTAGAAAGGGTCAGTAGGACTTCACCTAACTAGACACTCTCTTGGCCAATATCTCTCACCTTCTTTTATTCCAAGGAACAGAATCACTATGGCATTTAAAATATCTGACTCTACCTTCTGCAGTGGCACTGTGATAATTTTCTCATTTTTAAACTTTTTTATTTCCTTCCTTGTCTCTATGTGTGGGAGTGACTTTTAAAAAACTGTAGTCGTCTTGCAGACTGCTTTTTCATGTCTTTCAGGCTGAAGATTGAGAGAATACAGCTGTAGGCAGTTTCATGGGAGATGAGAAGGGGGAATGGGAATGTAATAAAGAGCAAGCTGTATTCCTGATAAAGCCAGGGGATTTTCACCCTCACCATCCCTCCACTCCAAAAAGCCCTTCCGTGCCTTCCCAGAATGGCACATTCTGGCTTCAATGGGGATGACCTCTGGAGGTGAGGAGTTGAGCTAACTATGTCTGAGGCAAAATCCAATTCCATTACATTAAGAAAAATGTATTAACTTCTTATTTTGGTCCTTAGGAGCACGTTGCTTGGCAAGTGCCACTGGGTGCATGGCAGCTGCAGGAGAAGGGTAAAGACTTTTAGAGCAGAAGAGCATTACAGGAGTTGCGTATTTTCTGATAAAAATAGTCTTTGCAAATAAATAGTGCTTGGGGCTCTAGCACACTGCCATTTAGTAAGCTGCAAAGTTCAGTTTTAAACTGGGCCTTTCTCCTTTGAGGCCTGCCAGCACTATTTCAGAGCTCATTAAATGTTTCACGAGAGCATTATAAAAATCTTCCTTCCTCATTAGTTTCTACACAGTTTCAGCATAGCTTGGACCTTATAAACATCCCCTATTAAGTTGTGGATGAAACCATCATCAAATGGCTGTGGGGAGGGAAGAGAAAGAGGAGAAGTTCTCTAATGCCCCAGTCTACATCCATCTTTTGACACTGGTCTACAGGTAGCTAACCACATAAATGAAAAAGAATTTTTACCATCTTCAAACAGTATTTTTGGAGTAATTTCCCTATCTGTACAAAACCTTGCCTCTCAAGAGTGAAACCAGACAGAACAAGTGGGAGGGAAGATGATGCTGGATGGGCTCTGCTTTCCTTCTGAAAGCCTCATCTACACACCTGGGCTGATGCTCAGGTATTTTAGGGAGGCTTGTCCAGCTGAGTGCAGGCAGGACAGGACTATGAGGTGGAGGTAGACTGATTCTCAGGCTGGGGTGCAAAGTTGGTCTTGATCTGCAGAGCTCATTAAGGCCCATAGACAACTCTGCTGCTGTCTTCATCATCTGACTTTGCTAATTGCATCTACCTTTTCTGTCCCTAAGGATTAAAAAGGCAAAGAACCAGATAATTTGACTCCATGGATACATAGGAATTCCTTGTGTGTTGGCACAAACAGTAAATATATAAGTATCTGTGGAAGCCAGTGTCCCTGCACAGAAATAACTGAACTAACTTCTTAGATTCAGTTCCAGTGGATATCAGGCACAAAACCTGTTTTGTTCTCATGTTTTTGTTTTTTTTTTTTTCCTCCTCAGAGCCACGCAAACAGTGGCATTAGTTTCATAACCAACTAAAGATGATATGACTCTTGCATTTAAGGCTTCCTTGTTTCTGCTGGATCACTAGAACAACAGATTCATTTTTGTATTTATTTATTTTTTTAGCTCTACTCCTCACACATCATGTATCTCGAAGTGCAAAGGAGCCTTAGTAGTGCAATGCAAATGTATGCACCCATCTGTAGCCAACAACAGAAGGCTCACAGTCTGTAGCATCTTTTCCTCTGTGATAGGAGCATCCAAAATGTGCTTAGTACATGATGTAAGGGTATTTGTTGTATCAAAACCTTTGTATTTAAAGATAACTATTTCAGGTGTTTTGCCTTTTTGTTTTTTAGCAGGTTTACAGCAGGTGAGCAACAGTGGGAAGAGTGACATTGTCTCAAAATGCCCATTTTAATGTTTCTGTAATGCTCATTTAGGCACTTTGTCAGATGGTAAGGGCTGGATCTCTTAAGAAAGGTCTATTGTCTTTGAAAGTAAGATTTGAAGTGATTTAGAAATAGCCTTGGTAGAAAGATGGCAGTTCTGATATGATGATGTCTGTGGTGCTACAAAGTCACAGCTTTCTTTCAGATAACCAAGCTTCTTCCATTTCAATATTTAGTTCTTTTTCAGCTCACTAGAAATAATATTCTTCCTCTCTAGCAGAGATTAATATTTAACCAGGCACACATCCTCCAAACATTATTCAGGCAAAGTTGATGCTTCAGCGATAGCTTCATCAGAATAAGGAATATGTAATTCAGTCTAAGATTTAGAAAGACTACCCCCTCTGTTTTGGTAACAAATTCTGTAAAATAAGACACAAACGAGCTACAATCCTGCTAAATGGTTGTGACTTCTTGTACTTGCAGCAAAATCTCATTGCTTCCATTGAAAGTGCCTTTGGAGTGAAGTACCTTTTAGGAAATTAAAGATGAATCAAGAGATTGTTCTGATATTCTGCCTTAATTCTGATAGAAAAACAGTTGGCTTGAACAATAAAAATTACGTTTAAAAGTAGCCTCCCCACCCCATGACATTAAACAGAAGTAATTTGAAGTTCTTTTTCTGCTGAGGATGGTTTCACCTGGAAAACCAGTTTTTTACTGTAGGGACTTAGCTTGCTTTTTGGTGCTGAAAAGCCCCTGGGGTTCTGTGGTTGCTTCCCAATAGCTTGTGCCACCTGAGTGCCTGGTTGTTTGCTTGGATTGATGCCTTCCCAGAGGCCAGAAAGATGTTTTCCTTTGTGCAGGAGTCACTTGCTTTTATTAGAAGCCTGTCTGGCTGCAGCTGATATGCAGTAGGGACGGGTGGATGGAAAATATCTACTAGCCAACAGATAGGATTTTCTGCAGTCTTCCAAAAATATTGCAAGCTTTGATTCAGGAACTTCATGTCATTTCGCTTACTAAATCCTCACTTTGCTAAGCTGTCCCTTCAGCCCATGTTTCTTGTCCGATTTGCGCGTTGTCAGATGCTTTTGCTAATCTGTGTAGTTGATGTTTGCTTAAGTGATTATTTGGCAGAAGCGTGTGAGCAGGCGTGTGTGTGTGATTGCTGTTGGCATGGCAGTTGGTATGATATGGCATTAGCATACTTGTTCCGTGCTCTGGGCCTCCTCCTCTTCTAGGCTTATTTATGCAGCAGAAGGACAAAAAAACCCCACAAACCAAACTCAAACCCCCTACAAACCAAACCAGAAACCCATGTGCAAGCTGGTTACGCTATGGTGATCCTCTGGCCCGTTTGACCAGAGGTCTGCAGAGTTCAGAGGAGCCTGAAGGTTGCTCCCACTTTCCTTCTGGTGCTAATCCCAAATAGACCATCCACCAGCAGAGGATTTATAAAGAGCTGCAGGGATTAGGGGCTGCCTAAGTAGGGGTATCTACACTGAATCTAGTCTTTGCTGTGCTTGCAGATACCATGGGAACTGTGTTTATGGGGTGATGGAGAAAAGGCAAGCTCCTCTCCCTTCATTTGTTTGTTAGCTCAAGAGCCTGTCAGTAAATGGGACATGGTTTTAGTTTGTATTTTGGACTCACTAATATTGAGTGGTCACTGGGATTATAGGTGTATGAGTTTTAAGAGGTGCTGTTCTCTTCTTTCCATCGCTTCTATTTTGAGCTGTAATCTTTGCATGTCTCGTGCACTGTTGGAACCTCTTTATGGGCTCTGAGTTACCTCACTGAGAACAGTGGGATTTACTTAGACAAAGTAAATGTAAAAGTGCATGTGAAATCTTTGCTTGATCATGCAAACTTCATTTATAAGTTTAACCTAATTAATGGAAATAAAACTCTCTGATGACACAGTATGGGTTCAGGTCCATGACCTTTGTGAGCGGGTGGGGATGAAAGCTCTCATGATAAGTTTTATAGCAATACACTTACCATGGGGCCTTTGACAGCTTCTCTTGGTATTTTTCCGGACACCTGCTTAAGCATGAACTGCTCTGGTATTAATTTTTTTTTTGTAAAGTCAAGCTTATGATGAGCTGGGTTTCTCCTCCACTTTCCAATGTAAACTGCTTCTGTTAGTCCACGTTAAGAACCATACCTTTCCAAGAATCATACCTTTCTGGGCCATGCATAACCCCTGGCCAAACATGTCCCTGAATGACGGTCTGATGCTGTGAAGGTTCTGAGTTTATCCTGATGAGAGGCGAGGCTGCCATCTTCCCCCTGGGATCAGCCCTTGGTTTTATCTCTGAAGGGAGAAATCTTCTGGGCTGAGCATCTGAAATGTTTTATAAAGTTGGCTGAAATCAGAAATGTAGGAGAGAGGGGAATATTTTCTCTCTCTGTTTGTAACTACCTGCAAAATTGGTCATGTTTTCATGATGGAAAAGAAAACCTGAAGTTCAAAAAGGGATGGGAATGTGAGGAGAAGTGTGTGAACTTCCTGTTTCTACTCATAATATTGATCCAGAAAAGTTACTTGGAGGTTGCTTTCAAAAATATTTATAGGCATTTCCAGTATCTTGCAACTGAGTTAACATTTACAAGCACCTCTTCCTGCGTGGTGGTGCAGTGTCCTACATGGTCCTGGCCTTTCTTTGGCTGCTTCTCTGTGCCCAAATACAGCAGCTCTGTGCTGATTTGCCTGAAGGGAGAGAGCTTTTGAGAATAGCTGTAGGTTGAACACTGCCAGACAAGTAAAGGGCTTGAAAAATAAAGGTGGCATCTTACAGCATCTGCTTTGTTCGTTTAATTGCTATGTAGTATATTTTAGTTTGAATTATTTATGGCTATGTCTGAAAGTCCTTTAAATAAGAGCCCCTCTTCCTGTGCTAACCACAGCCGTAGGTTGAGTGGGTATGGCAGGCGTGTGTTTTTATAGAGGAAAAGAGAGAAATGTGTAGAGACTTTGCCCTGACCTCGTGCTTTACACACACACAAAAAGCAAGTCTCTGCTTGGAGAGACTTTCAGACCTGTAGTGATGTATTGCAAAAATGTGTTAGATAACCTTAGACTTACCAATTGTGCAACATGTACTGTAAAAGACAAGTTCACATCTTTATGCATTGACACTTTCAGCATGTGCAATAAGTCTTTGATTCCAGTTGGGATTTTACCAACTGAGATTTCTCAAGTAATTGTGGGTGGGAATTTCTTGTCTTATTTAAACTGCAACAAACAAAAAACTCAAGGCAGGAGAAGTCTGTGAAGTGTAAATTATCTTAATCAAGAAAAATTGAGGTTGAAATATTTCATCTAATCCTTATCGAAATGGAAATTTTTGAGTTACTGAATCCATGATTTCTGTTCCAGGTCAGTTCCAGTAGTTCTAGTTTGTATTTGAGCACTTTGAGCTCTTAATGGGCATTGAGAGAATGGAAACAAGAACTTGAGCATACGTATGAGATAGACACATTGGCTACAGTAAGCTCTTCATGATGCCCTGTGGTGTCCAGCTGGTGCTGTTCATTAGGGCATTTTTATGATCATGATGTCTCACAAATAAGTGCTATAGAATACAGCAGTGAGGAATGAGGAGCGTTTTCTCAAATTTATCCTTTCCTGATCAGTTTAAAATTTTCTTCAAAGCATACCTTTGAGAATAAGAATCCAAGTGTAGTATTTGTAAACATTTTAAGTAGTTGCAACAGTTACGAGTTATTATCAAATCGTCTATTTACAAAATAATTGTAAATAGTTGTAATAATTTGTAATTATTATTTGCAATTATTGTTTACAATTATTGCTACTCTTATTATAGAATTGAACAAAAATACAAGCTTGATTTCATTTTTTCCCCAAAACTTGTGCATGTCCTTTTCAGTTGCTTCACAGGACATGGTGTTTTGAATTTTTCTTTCTTTTTTATTTATTTTTATTCTCCCCATATAATTGTAACTTCTGTTGCAAAAGATATTTTAGCCTTTGATCAGTGCCCTTCACAGAGAATAAGCATAGTTTTCACTGCTTAATGCAAAGTGTGATTGGTATGAAATGAAAGGGATGCTTTTCTAATCTCATTTATATCAGGTTTAAAAAATATATTCTGGGCCTAAATACTTTTTGGAGTAGCAGAACTTCCAAGCTGCAGCTGCTGCTCCCAAGTGAACTCTGGTTTCCTTGCTCAGATTCCTGTATGGTCCCAGTTTTGCTGCCTTGCAGAGCTAAACTACTGAAGGCAGAAAGTGCTTCTGTAGCAGCAGCTGGGTCAGTCTGTGAGTTAGGCCTAGGTTTTCCCAGGGCATGGATCGTGTTCTGTGAGCAGCAGTCCAGCTGTACAAGATGTGGAAGTGGATGGAAGAGCATGGGTCGAGTTCTCTAAAACCAGGCTTATGTGGACTTCTTAAAACTCTTTGCAAATACTGTTCATCTTCCTTTGCTTTAAATGTGGACAGATCTGAAAGGGGTTTCCCCAGAACAGATAAGCCACAAGCAATCTGTTTTGGTTTTGAAGATATGTTTTCATTACCCTGAATAGCTGAGGTTTCCTGAATATTAATTTTGAATTCATGTGTCTATAATGTCCTTATTTTCATAACCTCAACTTGTCTTTGCTTTAATCTCACTTCTATTTAAACAGTGCAGTAGGTCACCTTTCATAAATATTACACATTCTCTCATGTTTCTCATTTTCAGTAGCCTTTTACAGCCCCATGCCTAGTTCTAAATCAACAGAGTATTTCAGTTTCTTTATTTCTAAGTGTGCTCGCAATTCATGCCCTTATTCTAGCAGTCACATTTAGTTGAAATTTAACCCAGCATTCTATAATTATGTTATAATTTCCACAGTCAAACATTTTCTTTCATATTAGAGTTTAAAATTTTAGAAGTGCTGTTCTAAAGTTTTGTCTACTCTGAAATGACTCTTTTACTAAGCACAGGGATGTGACATCGTCTGTCTCCAGAATTTTTTTGATGTCTAGAAGAAGTTAGTTCAGCAGTCGCTGGTGTACAGTGGTATGGAAGCAGATCTATGACTTCAATATGTCTGTGGTGGATTTTATCAGGTGTTTGTGTTGTCCAGTTGCCTGGGTAGTTGTGAGGGCAAGGACCTCCCGACTGCTGGTTAACACCACATAATATGGGCACCGTGTTTTGGGGCCTTGTTTTCTGTTCTTTCTTTCAGGTGCTTCACAAATGCCTCCTGCAACACTGATCCTGAGCAGTACTTGGGGTGTTAAAACATCTCGCTTTTGTATGAAAAAAATGATTATTGTTCTTATCCTGGGAGTCTCTGTTCCTTGGCTAATATTAAAAGAGTGACAGGACCTTTCCTCTTGTCCCAAGATGACAAAGCTCTCCTAACAGTTTCAAAGTCTTTGAAAATCTGAAAAATTTGCATTTAGTGAAAAATAGCCAGGATATATTTTTAAAACTTTTTTGTAGGTTAGTGAGGCATGATTTATCGTTGTGAAAAATGTGCTTTTTTAGACTTCTCTAGTTTGTGGGGCTCCTGTTTCAGGCTAGCTGGTTTACACTTGCCTTTAAATGACTTTTCTCAGCTCTGGAAATGCAGTGTAGTGCAATCAAATTTCTTGAGTAGTTTCTTTTTTTCATTTGCTTCATTTTATTTCCCCTAACTCTGTCTGGCAGTTCTGCCTCAAGTTCTTTACTTGTAAAGCCCTGGGGCGTGCATCTCCCTTCCCTGCTTTGAAGTGAAAACTGAAGCCAAAGAGCCATTTAACTTCTGTGCAATCTCTCTTTCTGCCCTCACTGACTTTGTGTCAGGAAAGTCTGCAGGACCCACCGGCTCTCCTGGAATTCCAGCTTCCTGTGTGCTTAAGGAATGCCTTATTACTTGTCAGTGTGTATTTGCTTCCTTGTTCTTCAGCTGTGCTCTTGGACCTCTTAATCTCCATTTTACATCTCACCTGCCAAAGTTGTTCTCTCCTATTAGTTTCACTTGGGCTGCATTTCCATTTCCTTTCTCCTAAAGATATTCTGTGAGTGAGTAAATTCTTAAACTACATTTGCGAAGTAATTTTGTTTCCTTTTTCTTCTTACTGACCAGAAGTATCATCAGTGATTGCACTTTGGCATCATTTCAGAATATCTGTGCTGGTTCTTGGCATGCTTTTTGAAAGGACGGTTCTCAGGGAACAGAAAAAAGCGACTCCTAGATTCTGTGATTTTTAAAACCTGGTTCTCTTAGCACTGGTAACCTCCAGTCATACACCACAATCAGGCTGTAAGTTTGGTGCGAAAATTTCAAGTAACTGTAAGAGATTTCTATGTTTACATCCTGTGGAAATGTGTCTGAACTGTTGCAGTCTCCACTTTAGAAATCGGTCTAGAAGCAGCTTTAATTCCTTAATCAATTCTTTTTCATTGTTTGGGATTTACTCATTGTAGATTTTTCTTCTGCAATCTTCAAACTAACTGCTTCCATGTGAATTGGTTACACTGACAAGAAATCGTTTATAAAAATCATCTCACTTTCACCTTTATAGAAAATGGTAATGTCATCATTTGATCACCAACTGTTTCACATTGATCAGCCTTGGTCTGAATTGGAGGCTTGTGTATTATCATCCTCAAGACTGTAGCTCAGAATTTCTCCCTTGCTCTACCTCTTGGTGAGGAAAGCCTGAAAAGTCCTATTTGTCCTTCTGACTTTTTCTTCTTCTTCCTTAGCTGGTATGCGCACAATATTGTATGTTTTTGCCTTTTAGAGGAGTTCCCTCTAAGCATTTTAGCTAAAAGCCTGCTCTGAAGAATCTGAAAATCCACCAAAGTAACTAACTATACCTGTAAAAATAAATGTATATATATATATAGGCTCATTTAGATTGGCTGCATAATTTAACAATTTTTGTGCTCCTGCATTGTTGAGGAGATGGGGGTGGTGGGTTTTTTATTATTTTTTTTTTTTTTTTTTGGGGTTTTTTTTTTTTTTTTTTTTTTTTTTTTTGTTTTTTTTGTGGTTTTTTTTTTTTTTTTTTTGTTTTTTTTTTTTTTTGTTTTTTTTTGTTTTTTTTTTTTGTTTTTTTGTTTTTTTTTTTTTTTAATTAACACCTGGTCAAACTGTGCTCCAGGAAGCTGTTTGTGATGTTAGAAATGTGAGCTAATTGCACCCATGTACATCAAATTTGTTGCCCTGATGCTTTTCAGCCGTGGTAAATGGATAACTCTTTGAAAACAAATATGTTGTCAAAAGTGAAATATCCTGTGCAAACTACCCATTTCCCCTGAAGTCTGACTGTGTTCAATATATCTGATGCTGGCTTAGTCTCCCTGCATCTCACAGAAAATGATTATAATAGTACCTTCTCATAGTAACACTTATGCTTGTAAAATGTCTTTCATTTAACTCCTAGAATTATTTGTATTATTTGCAAAATTGATGCTTATTCTCCCTTCTTCTTCCTCTTTCTGATTCGTATTATGGAAAATGAAGTCTTAGTAAGTTGAGGTTGTGGGTACTTTAAATGTTATTACCTTTTAAGTATGGAACCCCAAAGCAACTCTTTTCTGAAAGGGAGGAAGCTTTTGTTTCGGCCTTCATTTTGGAGCTATCCTGCATGCTCAGCAGTGGTGGGGAGGGCAGGGCTTGGACATCTGCCACTGTGCTTTCTCCTCAGCAGAAGGTCGTGTGCAGCCCTTTCCCCAGGTTGCATTCCTGTGCACAGATGGAGTGAGGGAGATGGGAGAGTAGTGTCTTATCACTAGCTGATGTCACAGCAAGCAGTCTCGAAACATCTCTGTGCATTTTTTTTTTTTTCTATTTTGATGCATGCCAGCATCTTTTTAGCAGAAGAAAATCAACTTATGCAAACATATGCCAAGAGCAGGAAGGGAAGGCTATTTGATCAGGAGCTATGAAATGGGCTTGTCTTTAACAGTTGGTTTTCTCTCTTTGTGCTAGTGGAACAAGGTTTGTAACAGTGGTTAGTAATCACAAAGGTCACCCAAGCCATTTTAAATTCATATCTTTTGAGAAAAGCATTTGTAAAGGACTATATGAAGAGGAAAGAGGCAGTTGTGAGCCTGAGCTAGGCAGTGCTGACACGTTCTTCCTTTTTAGCAGACTGGTACGTGCAAGTTAGGTGTATTGCCACTTGTCAGCCCTGTCTCTCAGCATTTCCATATAAGCCTGTTAACTGGATTGGGCTGGACTTAAGAAAGAGCTCATTCCTAATCTTGATGAGCTCAAGTGGCTTTTCTGGAGGGTGCTGTGCATGGGCACAAGGGCTTAGTGTTCCTTGCCATCATGTGAACCACTAAATGCGTTACAGGTTTTGCTGTGACACACACAGCACCAGGAGTGACAGAAGCCAACTGAGGCTGCAGATAACCTCCTGCTTCTAATGATGGAGCTTTTAGAACTTCTGCCTACCACGCCTCTGAGTGTGGCAAATGAAGGGGTGACAACAAGTAGCTTTTATTTAAAGTCAATCATTGTTTAGGTGGAACTTGAGGAAAAACATGCCTGGTTTGAATGATGCTCCACTATGCAAAGGCTTTGGAAATGGAATAACTTGACCTTTCTTAATAGTACACCTGTGTTTGACATCCAGCTGCTAATGCCACTGGACTAAGCTGCATAGTTAGAGGATTTCTCGGGGAGGGAAGAGTTTAAGTATGCTGATCAGAGCTCAGAGGAAATGTTTTTGTCATATGACAGGGAGAAACAAGGACTGCCAGCCTCTTGGGACTGGAGTGATCCTTTACCTTGGTCCAGTGAGTCTATGGGAGTCGGTGTTTCTCTGCAATTGAGAGTTTTTTACAGTAAAAGGGAGCACACTGTTCTTTGGCGTTAATAAAATGTTGTATGATAGCAGGAGATGGTCTGAGAGCAGTTTCCATATGCTGCCAAGAATGCTGAGTATTCATCTTTTAACCCAGTCACTCCAGGACAGCTGAGCTCTCACTGTGGTCTGTATGGGTTGTTTGGTGCACAGGGACTGGCCTTGTTACTGTGTGCTTTCAATTATGACGCATTTTGGTGTGAGAATTTCCAAGTGAGAATTTCCAAGTGAGAATTGGGTGTAGTGGCTAAAATGTGCTTGGCCCCATTTGGAGCCACTTCAGCATCTGCCTCTTTGGAGGCTGAGTTGGTTTGGAGCTGTGGAGGCTCCTGAAGAGGCAGAGACCTCTCAAAAGATTTGACTTTGTAACTCCTGGATCATCTACCATAGCTGTACAGGCAGATACAGGTGGTGTCCAAGAAAGGACCAAAGAGGATTGATTGCAGGGTGCTCTAAACCTGAGGAGGGAACTTTGAGGTGCTGTGACAAACCTAGACAGGACACGCTGGGAAGCTCCTCTGGCCTAACATTGATTGGAAAACAAGCTGCATTGCTGTGCTCTTAGACCCTTCTCCCAGGGCCAGGCTGGGGACAGCTGTCGGGATGGTGTGGCTGGGAAAGAGGGCTTCCAACACGGTGAGGAGCAGTGGATGCTGCAGTAGTAGTTAAGAAATGGTGGGAGTACAGGGACACCAAGGACTGTGGTAGCAATGCATCAGGTTTTTTTCATCCTCATGGCTAGAACAAGACTGTGAGTACAGAGGAGGTGCTGTAGGATACAACACATGTTTTTATGGAAGACCAGGGCAAGAGAAAGGAAATGATGCAGTGTAAAATGCTGTGGCAGAGTTGTGTGTAGGAAGATTACATTTCGCTTGTCTGCAGCAAACTTGGTGTAGTTAATAATATTTAATGCTGATATTTGTGGTTTTTTGAGGTTTTCTTTTCCTCTCTTTTAAGCGATGTGTTTACCACATAAAGGAGAACAAAATGTTATTCATGTATGTAGTATCCCTGGGAGGAGCCCAGGGCAGTTTGCAGTTGACACAGATTTATTTATTCCTGGATGAAAAATCAGTTCCTGAGATGCTGTGGGACAGTCCCCAAGCAGGTGTATGACTGGGCTTTCACGAAATTCCAGCTTCTTTTGTCATACTGACCAGTAAAAGATTTCATGGCATTTTTAAAAGCTGATCATGATCTGGGCCCATTTCTGATTGTTCTCTCCCCTTCTCTTTGCTATTCTAACTACTTCTAATTTGTGGTGTCTGGGCCTTGAGGAGAAATCCCATCACAAATTGTGTGGAGTCTCTCGGTCTTTTACTGCTTACAGAGTTCAGGCTTTCCCTTGCTCTTCACTGGGAAAAAGGAGAAAAAAAAATCTGTTGCTGAAAACATATTGGGTTAAAAAGACAAGAGATGAAATAAATACACCTTATGGTCCCTTGGATGTAAGGACAAGTGGGTGTAGTATCAGACTGCAAGGGAGATCAGAGGCAGAGCTCCTTCAAAGACTGTTCTCCAGGCATGAGCTGGCTGGTCTGAAAGTTTGCAGACTCTTTGAGGAGGTTGATGTTATGGTGCTCCTCAGAAGCCTCAATGTTAAACAGCTTCCCTTTCCCATTTTCCAGTCACACGGCTGCATGAGATAAAAGCTTCGTCGAACTCTGAGACCTTGGATCAGTCTTGCAAAATCCAGCCAGCCATTGTGAGTGGGGTTAATTCACACCGTCGCCACAGAAGACAAAATGGATCTTTGAAACAAATGTGGTGGTTGGGGTAAACCCATCAATCATGTGAATGCTGCTTTACAGTAATTCACAACTGCAGCTTTTCTCTGGAGCAAGGGCTGGCTGAGTCCGATCAATCCCTTGGCTCTCAAATAGGTCTCAGCAGGCAGTAGCTTGCTCCTTGTGGGTTTGTATGTACATGAAAGCCCACTTTATATTAACTCTGTGGAATAGTATTTTTCCCTCTCTCTAAACCCCTTAGCACTAATTCAGTGTAATTATACTCATTGAATACGCTACTGACAGCCCCACTCCTCCCCCTTTTCCTGTCAGGATATTTGCCCAAAAATCGCCAGATGAAGAAAATCCAAAACAACGATGGGATTCTTTGTTCTGGCCTTCCACGTAGGTTTTTATTATTTTAATGTAACCCAGTGGTCATACTTTGAAGTATTTTCTTTAAAGCTGAAGACTGAAAATACATTTTAATTTTTTTTCTTTTAAAAATTAATGAAGAATTAGACTTTAGTCTGTAAGGAAAATGTTAAATATTGCAAAAGTCATTACTAGCTGAGCATTGGAGTAATTATTAACAGTCTGAGGCTGCTGAGGAGCTCCTTCTACCTTTTTGGAAAGAGGGAAAGATGTCAGGAAAAGGCAAGGGAGCCTCCTTCCACCTGTTCCTTTTTGTGTCTGTGTCTTAGGGTTGGGTGACATTTTCTCTGTTGTGTGTCAATGCTGAAAATAATGATGCAAGTGGTTTAGCACAGCACGTTTTGGTCCTTTCCATCTCCATATGTATGAATGAAATTTATATAGTGGAAATATCTGGAAAGCAGTGATTAAAAAGGATTTTAGGAGGAAGGATCATAAGAAGCAGGAATTGGCAGATGAGCTCTGAGTGTAGTGCTCTGGAGAAAAGTCTAGAACCAAATCTTAGGCATATGCCTGAGAGGGCCAGACCAGGGTGATGACGGTGATGACAGAGATACCAGGATAAGGCATCCTGTGTTGGTGTCAACATTTTCAGAAGATGCAAAAAAGAAAAAAAAAGAAAGGAAAGGAAAAACTCTCCAGCAAACTAGTGTCTGGAGAAAGTTTGTTCTGCAGCTTAAAGAGCTTAGTCTGCCTGACAAACTCAAGAGAAACAGATAACCACATTATAAATATCTCCTAGGGAAGAAAAATTACAAGTACTGAAGGCCTCTCTAACTTGCTGGGGAAAACCATGATAAGAAAAATTCAATTACAAACTAATTTACTATATTACAGTGTTGATGGTGGGAGGCAGGATGATAATTTCACAAAAGCTTTCCTTAGTAGGCAGTGGATCCCTCATCGTACGAAGTGTAAATGGCAAATGTGGAGTTTTGGATACCAGAAGATTGGTACAAGGAACTAACTTGGAGCTTTTGCATGAGGACATCCATTTTGTCTCGATGGAAGAGTTTTTCTCAGCTTCTCAGGGGTGAAATGTGGGCACGTCAGGGAAGCAGAAGCTTGTGTTTTAAAAGATAGCAAATGTGTCCTGCTTTAACAAGTAATTGAGTTCTCTTTTTAACTGTAACATGCAAATACTGTAATTTAGGTGCCAATTTGCTTCCTACAAAGGCTGTGACATGTTGCAAGTCACACCTCTCATGTTGCCCTTTATCATATCAATTTGTAACTTGGCTCCTGTAAACCTAATAAAATAGAATCAAACATCATGTGAAAAACAGAGGGAACAGAGAAACATGCATTATAGAAACTAAAAGGGCCATGTTGGGAGGCCGTTTACCATCAAAATAGGGAGTTGCTTACACTTTCCTTTCTAAGCATATTTTTGTTGTTGGTCATTTTTTCTGTGTTCTTTCTGTTTTTTCTCCTGCTTACCTTGCCTTTGTGGAATGCTAGCTCAGTGCATGCTTTCCTTTCCAATCAAGGAGCTATTTTCTTGATAGCAGGCAGGCAGGCCACGGCCCTTATTCCTGAAGCCCTGGTCCTTAGGCACTAAAGGTCTCCATCCAAGCATTGTTTTCCTGTTTTCAAGTCTCACCTGTATGAGGCCTCTTAGAAAGGTGAATCTGATTGAAGAAAAACATGCATTTTTGAGATAGGTAGACTGTGTTTAGGTGGGATGGAGGAGATGTCGGTATTATAGGCTTGCTTTGCTCATGGGAGCACCATGCACTTTTCTAGTCATGTGGATAAGCCAGTTCTGTTTCCAGAACCAAGGGAAATGCTGATTTTCCTCTCACGGAGAACGAAGAAGCTTAGCAGCTTTGAACTCTAGTTCAATTTGAGCACTGGCTATAGCCATAATAAATTGCTGGCTTTATTTAAGAAGATTCTGAAACATCAAATACCAAACAGGATTTTCCCAAATGGGAAAATTTGTTTGTTCCTCTCTCTGAGAATATGGAACTGTGCCAGTCCTTAAATTGTGTAATGCAACTTGGGTGGGGAGGACAGGGGGCAAGAAAGCAGAAGTTGTAAGCCTGTGATGTGGAAGGTGGTTATAGACTACACCAGTTTCACAGACCTTGGAGCAGCCCCTGTTCTCTTTGTCCTGCTTTGTTTTACACAATGGTCATTCTCCCCAGTGAGCATTAGGACCCATTACCTTTTGTTTTGCCTCTGTGATTAACTTTGGCTATTTTGATGATTGTGTTGATCTAGTGGAGCCATCTGGTGATTCAACTTCAAAAGGCTGAAACTTTAGGCTGAAAACTTTGGATAGAAGTGCCAGCACTGGGCCGGCCTGGGTTCTGTGGAGTGGCGGGAAAGTAATTCTGGATTTCTAGACCTGATCAGATATTTTTTCTCGAGCTTTATGAAGGTAGCTCCTCCTATTGCTACAAAAAGTGTTTTCAGCAAGTTGTGTTGTTTGGGCAAAGGCATCTTAATTTTGAACTTTGTTCTGCGAGCAGTTGCCTAGGTAGCAAACTTTCTAGCACAAGAGGGGACTTTTGTTTAAACAACACACACAATAAGTGTTACCAGAGCCAGATAACTAGAGATAAGCAGGCATCTTGATGAGATTAGAAGGGCAGCAGTAGATACCACAAACAGAGGCATAAACATTATGAGCTATTCTGATTAGCCCCTATAATCCTTAAACAGACTTTACTGAACTCTGCCTGGTTAAATTGTTCTCTCTTGGGACACTATGTTTTGATTTGTGTTGCTGACACAGAAGAACCATCCACGCTACCTTTTGAGTAATTGTGAGCTGCCAAGGCTGAGAGTTCAAAGCCTGGAGCACACTGAACTGGGGAACGGCAGCCAGGAGCTGGTGCTCTTGATGAACAGATGGTGACCCAGAAAGCTGTCTGCTCAGCAGTAAGTACTTAATGACATGCAGGTGTCCTTCATGTTTGGCGCACTGAAGTTTTTAAATTTACTGTAGGAAGTTTCTTTGAAGACCAAATGAGACTTCCCACCTCTGTGGAGCCATTTGTGCCACAATTTGCTGCTTCCAAAATCTGTCTGTTTAACATAAACAGATGTGCAGCAGAAAGCTGACCTGAACTGCCCTACAGCGGGAATAAAGCATGGATCAACCAGAGACATCTTCATTCAAGACAATTCAAAGCCTTAGCCTGAGGCCACCAGAGAGAAGAACCATTTAGAGGGTAACTCCTCACTGAAATATTACTGATATCTGTTCTTAACAGTAACACAAGTTTGTTACACCAGGGCTGCGTGTTTGCTCTGTCTGTGTGGAATAACATCATCCTATTAACTTTTGCCATGCCCTGAATAAACAAGGATTTTTTAAGAACTAGCAAAACCTTTCCTAAGTGATCGCTTTCTGTTTGCAAGCCAGCTTTGAATAGACAAAGCTACATGGAGGTGGGAGAGAGGAGGAGGTCTGAGAGTCAGAGGCCTGGGGAAGATGAAGCAAGGTGTGAGGATGTGAGGAGCATCACTGTAGGGTTTCTTGGTCTCTTTCCTTTCCTCCTCAGCCATGTTACAGTGCTCTCCTTTCTGTCCTCAGCCTATGAGCCTGTAGCATTACCTGTGTCTTTTCCACGTTAGCAGAGCTGCATCTCATGAAGGACGAGGCACAGAGGGGTAGCTGCAATTCTGCGTTGTGGTATCTTCAGTGCTGGCATCCCTCTGTAGTGAGATCTGCCTCACTAGCTTTAATAGGCAGTACCTGTGATTTTAGCAAGCCTTTGTGTGTTTGGAGGGATCGGCTCCCCAGTAATAGGGAATGAAGGTAAAAACACCACCTCACTACTGGGCATTCTGCAGGTGAAAAGGAGTGGTACCTGTGCCTACTTCTGTTTTTGATAGATGTTTTTTGATAGCTGTGGAAGAGAGATTTGGAAGCAATGGAGAATGCCAGCTTTAGTTTCAGTTAATTTGTATACAAGTTGCCAGTTCTATTTTTCTTTATTCAGAAGGGTTTGTGAAAATACTGGCTCCCTCTTACTGTGATTCCCAGGCTGTATATTGTATGTATACTGAAGTGAGTGTTTCCGCTTGTGTGCCTGAATTTCCCTCCCTGAGTAATCCTCAGGGTAGCTCGGGCTAGGGCAGGGTATGAGCCACTATGGAGGGTAATACAGATTAACCAAAAGCTGAAGCTTAAGTTTGAGCTCTGGGTCTGAGCTCACTGGCCAGCAGAGGTGCTAACGTCATTCCCAGGAAGCTTGGCTTGGCATCCAGTTCACTGAATTAACACTGAATAAAGTTTAACAATTCCTGCCTCTCGGGTGATACCTTTTCACTCGAATGCTAAAAAAAAGGAATTAAAATGTGGCAAAAGGATTGGAGGAATGAAAGAGAATCATGCCTGATTAGCTTTCGGAAGGAGGAAAAAGAATCTCACGGTTCAGAATGGTAATCGCTCTGCAAGGGGCAGCTATCTCCTGGAGTTATCACTTAATCTCTAGGTAGGCTCTCTTCTGAGTTGTACTTAATGGGTAAGCTTTGGACTGGCCTTCACTGAAAAGGAGAACTGCATTATTATTTCTCTCCTGGGATGAGGCTGGAAGGCAGTCTTAGGTAAGAATTTGCCTCTTACTGAGATCTGCCCTTTACAGCTTTTCTCCCATAACCATCCCCAAGGGTCCTGCTTGCTTCTGCCTACTTTTTGGTATGCTTGAGATGAATTTTGACTGGTTATTCTGGGAAGTCATCAATTATATAAATATCCTAATATAATCTATGACACTCTTATCTAATACCTTTGCAAAAGATTCTGGGTTTAGGAAATGACTTGTCACAGCTTGTTGCCTTCCTTCTGTCCTGCTTATCTCTTTTTCAAGTGGTGCAGGCAAATAAGCTCTTCGGAGCTGCTGCATTTCAGGCTTTCCTTTCTGCCCTTCTCCCTTACTTTCTGTCACTGGCATCAGCAGGCTCCCTCAGCTCTGTAACACAGCCTGCAGTAGCACATTTTCCTTCGTCTGACATTGGGATATGTGGTGTCATTTGATTGTGTTTTTAATTATTATTTTACTGTGCGTCTGCTTCAGATGCTCTGAAAAGAAGGAGCTCTTTGCAGTTGTAGTGAGGTTGTGAGAAAGGGGGAAATTAGAGGAACACACCAGAAAACTGGTGCTATGTCTGAGTGAATTAAGCTATTGCCTCTAAAATGCTTTACTCCCTAGTGCTAAAAATTGCTTTGGTATTTGATTGATGTCACATATGAAGACAAATCAAGCTGTGTGATGCGGAGGTGATGGGGAAGAAAGGCAGGTGTATGCATTGGCAGAAAAGTACTTCTCTCTAAAGTAGGAGATTTGCTGAAGGAAATTTAAACACTGAGAACACAGCTTTGTTTCTAATTATATTTTTTTCCTTTCCATGAGTGGTCCATCCTTCAGACTTTTACTGAAATTTCTTTTCAGGCATTTCTCCCTTCTCCCCTCAAATTCCTATCTTTTTCCTGGTAATCCTTTCGTAAGAAATTCTATCTTGGGAAGGGGCTGAGGAAGCCACCCCTGCTCCCCAGATCAGCATCTTTCTTGGTGGAATCTGTAGTTTTTGCAAGTGAACTATGTTCCCTCACACCTCCTGTGCTTTTCTTTTTCAAATCACATAACTTCCTGCATGAGGTAACCTTTTCTATCTCAGGCTGTCTCTCTCCCTTGCTTGCTCTGCCTCTGGCTTGCTCTCTGGGTCCCTTGCTCAGTGATGAATGAGTTTCATTCATCTTTCTTTTGGGGGCTCTGTGAAAAGCTTTAGACTTTGCCTGCTCCCATTTTTTCGCTCAGCTATTCATTTCCATGGTGATGGAGAAAGGAGGGGGGTGGCAGAGTGGGTGGCAGTGGGGCCAGAGGTCAAGAGTGGCCACTTTCTGAATTAAAGCTTTGAATTCCATTAAAGGTGACACGTTGTAACCTGGAGTAACTCTCCAAGAACTTGGCTGTCAAAGTCATCAAAGCAAAGAGAGAGGGAGGCAGGAGAAAGAGAGAGATCAGAGGAGGAGGAGGAAACCGAGAGCTTGGAGCTGCTGTCAGGATTACATCTGGTGACTTAATATAGGGGTAGTTCATTTGTGTTGCCGTACACTGTGCTTCAGTGAGGCCATGCTCCGAAATCTGCATGTGGATGGGGTGTGTGAGCTGGGGAGGATTCCCCTCATCCTTTGATCAACAAATGTAATCTTCTGATTAAGTAAACAGCTCTTCTCCTCTGAGAAATGGGAGGGGGAAATTGAGTATAGATAAGAATCCCAGCTACTCTGGCATTTCACTAGGTTATATTTTCATTTCTTCAAAGAGGTGCCAGGAGGACTCAGCCCACAAAGATGAGGGATGTTTTCTTGGCATCGTACAAACAGTCCCTGAGTGAAAGTCTGTGTCCCAGAAGACAGCATGTGAAGTAGCAAAGTGTATCAAGCTGTTTCGAAACATCCAAAATTTAGGTGTTTGAAAAACATTAATTTAGGAAACTCACCGATCCCTGTATTTAAAAAAAAGCAAACATGAAACAACAAAAATCCAAAACCAAAATAGAACCTGCTGAATTTTGACATTTGCAAGTGTTTTTTTCTCTGAAGGTTGATTATACAGGGGAAGAATTTGAAGGAGGCACCAGGACTTCATACCATGTGTGTCACATTCTGAATTCACATTCCCTCTTTGAATGGTCTCATCGTAGTGGTAATCAAGTCTGTGCAAATATTCCCCTTTTTTCACTTCTGAGTCAGTGGTTCAAAGCAGAACCTTCTGTTAGTTTCCAAGTGTGGGATCTTGCTTCTGGTACTATTGAGTTGCAGAACTTGTCCCTCCACCTCCAAGGTTGTCCAATTCCTCTTGTACGACGACCTGAGCCTAATGTGAACTAGCACGAAAGCCTGCTAATTTCGTAGTGGATAAAATTTATCATCCTTGACGTCTTCAGTTTTCTGTAATAAATGAAAATGCAAAAGTTTGGTGCTAAACTCCTTGAGGAACCAGCTTGGAAACCTTGCCTCAGCATTATGTTTCTCAGCTTGTTAAATCTGTCTAGATCCCAGACTGAGCAATACTGTTCTTGCCAGTCCTGAGCACTCCGCTGTCAAAAACTGTGCTGTGTGATCAGCAACCAAAGTTCATAAAAGTCTCTCTGTACTCTGAATCATACATGATATGAAGCCTTCAGCACCCAGGTCAAGTTGAGATGTCTGGAAAGATTCCGTTCCCTCTCATTCAGGGCACTTGACACTTCTTAGAAAGGTTTTTCTTAGAATTATGGTTCCTCTGCCTTTTTTGCCATTCACTAGCATCCCTGAGCTTCCCTGTGGGCCTGTAATGAACAGCTTAACCTGTTCAAGGTGGAGGAGGATTCTGGGGTTTTTATTTTGCTAGGAAAGAGTGGCTTTTATTGCTGGAGGCTGTTAGGGTTCTTTGCTAAAAGTAAACTGTGACAGACTCTTGCCTGTTGTATTTTTTGACACTTTTGCTGTTGTATTTTTTTATTATTATGCATTTCTTCATATAAAAAAATACATTCCAGAATCTTGTAAAATAATAATGATTCTTTTTTAGTTTCCAAGTCTGTATTTTCAAGGAGTTTTCTCACTGAAGTGAGGTGTGTAAGACAGTAGTAGCCAGTAATTGGTCTAGTAATGTAGCATATTATTTTTTAATCTTTTAGGCACTTCTTAGTTGTTTTAAAAAAACAATAATGAGGGACTTGTAGAAAAAGATACACTGGATTTTTGAGGCTAATTTGCACAAGCCCTGCATCTTTACAATGGAGTAAAAGTAAGAATTGAGGCTGTATATAGTAACAACAGGAGTTAAAAATGAGGTACTAGGAAAGTATTGGAAAAGTTTGAGATTCATGTGCATTTTTTGTTTGTTTGTTTTGAGTTTTGGGGGCTAGGGAAGATAGGTAAGGAATGGTTTGATTTGCCAGAAATACTCTAAACTGACAAGGAGAGGCGGAATGGAGGCTTACGTTGCTGAATGAATGAGAGTCCTATCAGTCAAATGTGACTCTAGAGATGTTAAAATTCCTCTAATCAGGGAGAGAATCAGCTGCAATATGCATTATTTTGTGTAAAGGAGAGGCTGCTGAGAGAAAGAGCTCTAACTTTGGAGAAATGCTGCAGCTAATAAAGGCAGCTAAACCAGGCAGGGAAAGAAAGGATCAAAACTGTAACAGCAACCACTGGTTCAGAGGTATGCAAACTCAGGCCGAGGGGACCCCAGAAATAGGCCAGAGACAAAGTGAATGGAGAATAAAGGCATAGGAGGTCTTTTTACAAGAGAGGTAGAAGGAAGCAGTGCGGGGACAGAGAGTGGAGAGTTTCTTTGTTAATAAGGAAGATATTGGCCTACTTTAGCACATTCAGACTGTTTGGCAGCACATGAATAGGAGGGGAGCCGCTATCATGTTTGTAGCTGTGGCATTTGATGGGAGACCCCTGTATCTGCAGGATGGTGAGTTTGGTGCAGCATTATCTCAAAGAAAGGGTCCTGTGAGCTGCCTCAGGAGCAGCACTTGTACCAAGTGTGCTGGCCGGTGAACCGGGGGTATTCTCTTTTTCCTCTTAAGAGATTTGTCTCCTTTTTTAATCTGCTTTTGTTGGTGAGATGCTTGTTTGAAACAAATCTTCTCCAGCGGGATTTTCAGTTCTCTTATTCCTCTATTCCACTCACCTGAAACAAACAAAAAATTAGGACAATCGAGAGAAAGCATAGAAGTTTGATTTGCTGCAGAGACTTGATTTATCTATTCTTCTATCTTTGATCCTCCTTTCCAGGTACACTTTCTTTCATGTGACAGTCTCTCAGTTTCTCCTTCAAGGGTGCTGCCTTCCTCAGTCTTATTCAATTTCTTTGTATTTTCATATCTGCTTGGAATACATTCTTTGCCTCTCTGTAGCAAACCCACTTGTTAATGTTGGCTGTGCCTTGAAAAGCTAGTGCTAAGAGAAAGCTGACTTAATTGTGTTTTATCTGAGGAGTGAGAGTACGCTTCCTTGCAGTAGCTGTAGTAGGACTGATTGGGTAAAACACAAGCATTTTTCTTTCCTGTCAAGACATTTTGAGAAGCAAAATGCAGGAATACAGCATTTCGCAAGCTGTAATAATTGTGCATTCTATTTAGAGGTGTGTCTTGCTGGAGAGCAGACATGACAAAACATTAAATCACAGGTCTTTTGCCTCCCTAGCTGGTTGAATCTTGACTGTAAAACCTGTTTGCATGGATGAGGTGAGGAGAAGGGCATGCACTGTGTGTTATCTTAAAAGAGAAGGGGAAAATTGATACTAAACTAGCTTTTTACTTGCAGGAACTAAGAGTAGCAACATTGCCACTTGAGCTGCTGTCTCAGTCGTGTGCCGACACTGACATCCTGATGAAGTTTTGAGTCCGAAGGAACAATGTTCTTGTTCCTTCAAAGAGACTTAATTGCTGTGTAAGACAACCTGGAGCTGCAGGGAAATTGGTCCTCTGCTGTGGTTTATACCAAAGTAACACTCCTACGTGTCGTCTTTGGTCATGGAGCTGGGAAGCCGAAGTAGCCAGGGGCTAAATTTGCCAGGAAGCCATCTAAATCAGAATTGTCTTTGCTTTGGAGGAAAGTCCAAACCTCCAATATATGCAGAGGAATGGTTCCATGATTTGGGCAGTCTGGATGATGTGAAGAAGTCCTGATCACATGCAGTGCTTAAATACAGCTTTCCTGAAACCTGTGAGGATGAATTGCTGCTGGGAAAACTGGTAAGAGTGTCCTGGGAATGGTCTGCTGTCAACTGGCCCCTGAAATGGCTTGAATTCCTGGGATGGTTTTGTTCCTTCCTGCCCTAGTCTCCAGGCTTTTTCACTAAGAGCCCTACTTTTTATTTTTAAGGTTATTTCTGGGTCAGTGAAGATGAAGATATAATCCTTGAGCCTTGTGAGGTAGTTACCTTAATCATCCAACCTTCTTTTGGCAGAAAGCTGCTTACAACAAGCCTATGCTGTGGCAGGGAGAGAGGTGGAGTGAGAGGAAATGGGGTGGCCTGGATCACAGATCTGGAAATAGGTGCTGGAAATCCCACTCGTCTGACGTAGAACTCCCATCATTAAATCCCCTGACAGCCTTTGGCTTATGTAGATGTTTATATGAGGGGGAATCAAATTACTCCAATCTTCTAGCGGTTGAATGTCTGACATCTGCGGGTAATTGTTTTTCAGTTAAATGCCATAAGGTTTAGTAGTAACAGTTATTAAATTCTATGTTTCCATCTTTTGAAATCTTACAGGATGCTTTTTTTAAAGTCTAACCCTTAGTAAGTTCCAGTATAATAAAGCTGACATCATCTTGACTTGAGAAGACAATCTTGGGAAGGATTTCTTTTTCTCCATTTTCTTAGCCGAGTTTCAGGGCACAGAAACAGGGCCTGCTCTCAAATGCTCTCAGGTGAGCTGCTACCTCAGTTCCTGTGGCCTCAGCCCAGATGGCTGGGCTGAGCTTCATATTCAGAGACTTTCTGTATCAGTCTTGCTCCTCAATTCACAGCCTGCTTGTCCCTGTGTCTCCTGGCCCATCCCATTCCTGATCGTCATTTTCTTCCAAGTCCTTTTTTGTACCATGTGTTTTAGGCCTTTGCCATCTGTAACACAGTCCTCTACCCTGAAAGGGTTCAGAGTCTTTTCCTTGAGTGACAGAGCTGGGACTGATTGTTTCTCTGCTCAGTGTATCTAACATACAACTTTTGTGCCATCCCTGTCAGCTTTTGGAAACTGTTTCTCATAACATGTATATGCAATACCTACTTTACCCTCTACCTTCAGGAATTAATAAGACCTCTAGTGACAGGCCATGTGAAAATGCAGTGATATAGTGTATTTGCTTTTTAAAACATGTATTTAAAAGAATTAGAAGACAAGGGATACAGAAAATTGTAAATCCAAGTCCCTGTCCACTTCTTACTGCGTTGTGACTGAATCAGGACTTTCCTCTTTTTCTGGAAAACTGCAAACCAGGCAAATGTTGACTCTGAAGAGATCAAGCAAATAATTTCTGCTCTTCTTTGGTTCGTGCTGTTGTAGTAGGAGGGCGGATCAATGGAGTGGAACAGAAGCTGGGTATCTGCCCTGACCCATAAGGAAACATGGTCCTAGGAGTGGAGCAGGACAGGGATAGGAGAGGCACTGTCTTTATTCCATCCGTTCCAAGGGCAGACTGTGGTTATGGCCAGTCCTGGTCGGTGTGGTAGTGAGGATGTATTGCAGGTTGCTGTGCATCAGAGCATCACAGTAACCAGCAGTGCTGCTCTGGGAATCTAGGAAGAGCATCAGACTAATTTTCTCATCACTTTTGGCTGATGTGATTAGCAGTCAAGGCTAATTACCTGCAGGAACGCTCCCTCTTGCCTCCCTGAATCCATACATGAGAAAGCTGGTGTTATGATCCTTGGCAGTATAAGCTGTTCTTCCTCCTTTCTGTTATATATGAAGATATAAATATTAATATATTTAGGACAAGGTAATGCTTCATCTTCTTTCCTCAACTTTTCTTCTTTCTGCATTCTGTGTCATTTTGTTTCTCCTGTTGCTAGAACAAGGAATGAGTGGAATGTTCTCAAAAGCAGTCTCGTATGCATACATCCATTATGCAAACCGATACAGGTTCTCTTTTTGTAGCAGAATGTAAAAGTAGAAAAGATCCAGGAGGAATCAGTATACCCTCTGTATCACAAACTATCCAGAAGGAAAAAAAACTAACATGGCAAGGCTGGATTTCGGTGTCTGAACCCTTTCCTCCTGTGCCAGCACACATCACTGAAGGTGCGTTCAGCCTTACTGAGCTCATTGTTCAGGAGCAGGACTGAGAATCGTTAAGATTGATGATGTAGAGGGAGGATGAAGAGTGTAGGACTGAGATCCATAAAGGCCTGCTGACTGAGTGGTAGCTTGGGTGCCGAATATTGTGTGGCTACAGCAATGCAGAAGGGTAATGAGGTAAGTTAGCTCATAATGAGCCCTATGAAGGCAGAGATTTCCAATATTCTAGCTACTCAGGATGGAGCTGAGCTACAGTGATATTTGGCTCTATTTAAACTTCACTGCCATCTGAGAAATTATCAGCACTTGCTGAGCGCTGAACAGAGGTACAAAAGGTACACACTTTGTGAATCTAGGTATCTCACACACCAGTAAAGTCCCAAGTCTCTGAGGACTGAATGTACAAGCACTTGCCTGATTAACCCTATCAGCACAGAAGGGTGCCAGAAAAAAATAATGGAGTTTGTGAGATCCACACATTCATTAAATGCAGCAAGTTCACTTAATGTGGGTTTTTACTTTCTGAAGCAGACAGCCTTACAGACATGGACACATGATCTTGTAGTTTTATATGTGAGAGAAGATCCAGTGCTGGGTCCATTGAATGCTTTGGGCTTTCTTTTGTTTTGGCTTGTTTTTTTTTTTAATATTATTATTTTTATTTTTGTAGAAACTGAGATGGGAAGGGATTATGATTGCATGAAATTTTCCAGTACTTAAGGCTTTGTTTGCAAATGAAACAGTTTTTGGCTCTGCTTTCTCTTGGCATGTAATGAACAACAACAAATAGCATAATTTTCAGAAAGTTTTGACAGTGGAAGGTTGTTCCTTGCCCTTCTGTCAGCATTACTCTTTCATTTTCCAAATTTCATCAGGAGTCATGGTGCCATGAGGTCCAAGTTGAATATAACTCTTTCTGTTTTTTCTTGGACTGTGCTACCTTACTCATGCCTACTGCAGTTGTAACTTGAACTCAATCCTCATAGGTATTTTCTCTGATAGGGACTAAAAGACAGTCTCAGGAATGCTTAAATACACTGTTTCTTTCAGGCAAGATATTTTGAAAACTACACTGGGCTTTTTCTACCTTCTTGTTGGCAATAATTCCCAAATGCCATTATATGGTATAATTATAAAGAGAACAAACTATTTTTTCCTCTTTCCCCTGTTGGCAACATCTAACTCAAAAGGAGGCTGTATGTTGCCAGAGTCCTCCTACTCCAGTCCCGTCCTCCAGGGACTCTGCATATTGCTTTGGAATGCACCAAGACCTTTTTTTATGGGACACCCACACTCTGTGAGAGAAAAGAAGGATCAGCCATTTCATAGGCTCCTGCATTGGTTTTCTGACATTGCTATGAAAAAATATCAGGGCTATACTGTGACTATTATATTTGTGGCCATTTAAAATCTTGCAAAATTTTTTTCTTCTTCTTCT